>JARKHS020001944.1:0-62500 GCA_030143305.2 Amblyomma americanum | reverse complement strand
GAGGCAGCAAGGCTTTCGCCCTAAAACGGAATGAAAAAAACTTTTAAACCACACTTTCGGCACAACTATACATGATAAGTGCAAATTAGAACAGACAGAAACTATATTAGCTCAGCGGCAGGGGCGGATATAGCGCAGCAGGTCAGCCCCGCCGTATGGTCAAGAGCTCATGCGCCTCAGCAAACCAGTCAGCCCGCCGGGATAAGCCAAGTCAGAAGGCTCTGCTCTGAGCTGCACTGCGCGGTCTCCCACTGTTCCTCGACAGTGATTAAGATTTGCCGGTTTAATTAGAGATTGCGCGCATTACTGCAGTGTAATACGAATGCAGTTTATCACGTACAATTTCGATCCAGTATCCACACATCAGCCAGAAACTCCGTTCCGAATACACACCCCTGAGAGAATAAAGTTGGGTTAAATAACGCAAGAAGTTTTTTGCAGGCTAGTTGGTGCATTATTGAAATGGTTTTACAGCGCAGAGAGACAAGCACAGGGAGGAACAAAGTGACGGTAGCCCGCTGTCCTGTCACTTCGTTCCTTGCTGTGTTTGTCTGCGCTGTAAACACATTTCAGAAAACGGCCCTTTTAGGCACCTAGTATTGGTAAATTGGTTAATGCACTTTATTAGTCATCATATAGTAGTAACTGCTTTAGTAAAACATTAATAAAAACGAAGGAAAGAACTTTTGCTAGCGCCGGCACCTGCAGTCATCATGCCTTTACAAGGTTCACCCTCCCCATTCTAACCCCATTCGCCTTAACACCCTCCTCCTCTTCACAGGGCTATCCTGCTCGGAAGGATAACCCTATTGAAATCCCGCCAATGACGAACGCTCAGGCCGGACGACAAGAAGACCTCTTGGTGAAACATTGGCAAGCACCCTGAGGCTTTCCCTCCCTCGTTCACTTTGTGATTATGCGTAAAAGACGAGTCATTTTTAGTAAAGTCTTCCGAGCAGACGTCATTTTCCCTGTCAAAGTGCATGCATGGCCAAACAACTGTAAATTTCAGGTTAGTATGGTTCACCCGTAACCGATGCCTCTTTGGCACAGCGCGGCTGCGCGCAAAAACCAACTGCAGCGTCGTCGCTGATATGACGCAACACAGGCCTCCAGGCCGCGCTCGAGCTTATCGGTTATGTTTAAAAGCTTTTATATTTTTTCTTCACTGAAATTTTAAAATGATGTCACTCACTTAGATGAGAACGCCCTCAATAATAAGAATCCGCCCTTAACGGAGTGCGGCTAAAGAATCATTGGATTTGACCTTTAATATATTCGCCTCTCATCTAGATGCTGTGACGTTCAGCAAGCATATACACTTAAAAACTTAATAGGAAACCTGGATCATATGATAGACAAGGTAACGTACGTGCACCAGTGAAGATGTCCTTTCACTGGGTGCCTGCGCATACAACCGAGCGGCGACGAAAGTGACGCTGGCAAAACACCGCGCGACGGTGTTGCTCGTCACTTGCCGATGTCACTCGGGCTTGAGGCTGAGCGGAAGCTTCCCGTCCGGTCGGGCGACGTCCTGAAAAACTGCTCTTATGTCTACCTTATCTCAACAGGAAAACGCGAAACGAGCTGCTGCATGTCATATCTTCTCACTTTTAACGCAAATAAGCGGTGATCTCTTTCCACATTCTTATATTTCAGTCGACGGGGGACAACGCCTCTTTCGACGAGTCGTATAGGACATCCGTAGAGATTCAAGCGTGCGATTTCGGCGATTGCGGAGAACAAATTCACAAGTCTTAGCGCATCCAAATGGCCGTAGAGCGTAGTTCTGGTACAGAAACCTCAAATCGACGATTGCTTATATCGCAGGACGCGCCTGCAATAAAGGGGAAGTGCCGATGTGTTGCGATATGCAGGGCTTGTGGTGAAGCTAGGCAGTGGCAGCGGTCACCCCACTCTACTGTGGAGAACAAATTGGGCTGTTTCAATAATTATAAATGGTCAACAAACGCATATTTAAATAAAGCGATTAAGCATCAAGTATTGGTGACATCGGTGAAAGCAGATGCAATAAGCGGGAAGCGCCACGGTCTTAAGCGAAGCGTTGCTTGTGCAGTTGATCGTATCTCTGGCGCTCACTGCAGTGTTATCGTGGTGTTTAAATGAGTAAAACTACAAAAAAACAGTAAATATTTAGGATAAGAACATCTAACATGTGTTGCAGCGCGAACCACAAGAAGGGACGACGACAGACAGAGTGAAAAGAGCGCTGACTTCCAACTATTTATTTTCCTGATAGGCCACGCATTTATACACATTTGAACCTTCAGCAGGAAAGGGCAGGCAAAGCAATCAGCATGAAAGGCATAGGAGATTAGGACAATCACCATCGATCCAGAAACTTCAGCTCTTTCTTGGTTAGAACAACTGATGGCATGCTTACACACCTGTCCTCTGCACGAGCAATACCTGCCGCCTCGATTATCTCCCTAACACACTGATCATTGTGTCGAGCAACGATTGTGCTTTTTTGGAACGCAGGCGCGCAAGGTTTTCTGCGGCGACGTGCAGACTCATTGCCACAATTACGACAGTGCGTGCTAAGATGGCCCTGGTCACCATCATTTACATTCTTGTTGTGTTCTTGTTGTGGTTCGCGCTGCAACACATGTTAGATATGAACCAACTAGCCCGCCAAGCAACCATTCTGGAATAAGAACATCCCATCTTGCGTTTTATGCCATGGAAACCAGCAGTATTGTTTGTGCACATCTATGTAAACACCCTCAGCGCAGTGCTGCAGTTATCGTAATCGTCGCATTCTTAGGGGAACTTCCCGCACGCGCAGTATTTATTTATTTATGTATTTATTTATGTATGTATTTATTTATTTATTTATTTATTTCAGTACCCTCAGGGCCCGAGGGCATTACAGAGGGGAGTGGGGACAATAGACAAAATAACAAAGGAACAGCAGTCACAAGTAACACAAAAATGTGAACAAAAATATGGCTCGCGCAAATCAGTAGGTTACAGCAAATACAATCAAACAAATTAACAGTCATTTAACACGAAATTATGAGCAAAGAATAAAAGTAAGCATAAAAGTAAGCATACCACGCAAACAAGCATACCACGCAGACCAGGTCTGTTTGAACTACCACATAAGCTGAAAAGAATAAACGGCAGGGCGCAAGAATTACATGTACTATGTTACCATCAAGTTAGTTAAAGCCGATTTAAACACAGAATGGTCACTTATTTCGACGACCGATCGGGGAAGGTGATTCCATTGTGCCGATTTGCTGGGGATGAATGAGTTGTAAAAGTGGTTTGTTTGGCATGAAAGAATACCAACTTTATGACGATGATCGATCCGAGCTGAAGCGTAGCAAGGTGGCGTTATAAATTTTCTCTTAAGGATGGGGTTATCGTAGTAAATCTTATGGAATAGACAAAGGCGGGATATATTTCTACGTTGCGACAGTAGTGGGAGTGATAAGCTTGATTTCATGGCACTGACACTAGAGTTACGGTGATAATTCGAGAGAATGAAACGGGCCGCACGGTTCTGTATAGATTCGAGTTGATATATTAGTGTCTCTTGATAGGGGTCCCAGATAGATGCAGCATATTCTAGTTTGCTACGAACCAACGACTTGTAGAGAAGCAGTTTTACAGAGCTAGAAGAAAGATTAAAGTTACGGCGTATGTAGCCCAGCATGCGGTTAGCGTTATTGCTTACATAGTCTATGTGTACTTTCCAAGAAAGATTATGGGAAATGAAGACACCTAAATATTTGTAAAAAGGCACAGACTCAAGGCTGCAATTATTAGGACGATATGAAGGCAATGTGGTGTTACGACGAGAAACCCGCATGTACTTGCACTTTTTTATGTTTAGTTCCATGTTCCATTTGTTAGTCCGTTGAAGAGCATGATCAATATCCGATTGAAGAAGAGCTATATCAGAGCCACTGTTAATTCAGCGGTATATGACGCAGTCATCAGCAAAAAGATTTATTGCTGAACATAGATTGTCAGGTAAGTCATTGATATATATAAGAAAAAGCAGAGGCCGTAGAACAGAGCCTTGTGGTACTCCAGATCCAACTGGAGAAGTGAAGGAAGAAGCATTATTAGCGGTGACAAATTGTGAACGATTAGTGAGAAACGAATGCAGCCACCTAAGAACGTTAGGGTCGAGGTTAAGTTTACTAAGTTTTAAAAAAAGCAGTTGATGAGAAACCTTGTCAAACGCCTTTGAGAAATCGAGGAATATGCAGTCGACAACAGAACCCCTGTCGAGGAATGAGTTTAGATCATGTGTGAAGGTTAAAAGCTGTGTTTCGCAAGAAAACCACTTCCGAAATCCATGTTGACTGTCCGTAAAAAAGGCATTAGAATCAAGGAACGATGCAAGGCGAGAGTAAATAACATGCTCCATGATTTTACACGGAATGCTGGTAAGTGAGGGGTCGATAATTATGCGGGGAATGTTGATCACCAGATTTATGCAAAGGAATCACCTTCCCAACCTTCCAGTCATCAGGTATACATGCTGTTTCAAGAGATTGCTGAAATAGGTTAGAGAGTATTATTGCGCTGTATACGTTGGTTTTAATCAAGAACTTAGAACTAATGTTATCAACACCACATGATGAAAAAACCTTTTGTTTTTCGACTATTTTTTTCCACTCCAGCAGGATCAAAGACAATAAAATCCATCGGTAAAAAGTCAGCACTGTTATCTGCAGGGGTTACCGAACACTGATTTTTGAAAAAACCTGAAACGAATACACTGTTTAGAACATTTGCACATTCATTACGATGAATTAGTTGGTCACTGGAGTCTTTAAGGCTGATGGTTGAATTGTCTTTTTTTTTAACTACGCTCCAAAATTGCCTAGGGTTATTTATCAAAAGGGAAGGTAATGTGTCATTGAAAAACAAATCTTAGGCATCCTTCAGTGCACTTTTATATTCAAGGGCCGCGGCCTGATAAGCAGTCCAACGTTCTTGGGAACCGGTTAGTTTTGCAGAGCGGAACATGCGTTTTTTTTCTTATTACAGAGCCGTTTTAACGATTTCGTGAACCATGGTGATTGACGGTTAGAGGTGATGGCTAAGCGTGGAACATATTTTTCAGTGAGCGCAGGAACTTTTTCTTTAAACAGGCTCCAGTTAGCATTCACGCAGCGATCATGAAAGCTTAGCAAGTAATGGTCTAGAAAAACAGACAGTTCCAGGTTAATAGCATCAAAATCAGCATTTTTGTAATCATGGATATATTTACTGTGGTTACGTTGATGGGGAACTGCGCAGGTCAAAGCAAAATGAAGGAGTAGGTGATCACTTAACCTTGGCAAGTATGATATGGGCTGGAAAAAGTCAGGCGATGTGGTGAGTACCAGATCGAGGATATTAGACGCAGTAGGTGAAATTCGAGTTGCCTGCGTTACAAGCTGGGATAAGTTAAAATCGCTGCACAAATTCAAGAACATGTCGCATTCACTTGAAAAAGGTTAACAATAAGAACTCACATTAGACCACACTATCTTGGGGAAACTAAATCACCCAGTAAGATAAAGAGACTGCTCGGATAACGGACTGTAATCATATGAATGACATCATGAAGATCGTTTACAAAGGTGGGGGAGGTAGACGGCGGACGATAGCAAACGCCCACTATCAATTTCCTAGAGCATGTGCGAATTTCAACCAGTACAAGTTCCAACGCGCTTACAAAATGGATCGGAAAAGATATAACAGTATCAGCAACAGCTACAAGCACGCCTCCGCCACATCTAGAACCCCTGTCGCACCGATAAATGTTATATCTCTTTTTACAGGTAAGAAGTTCACAGCTATCTATCTTCGCCGATAGCCAGGTTTCAGTAAGACATACAATGTCAGCATCGCAAGCATCAATTACAGAACAAAGATAATCTCGTTTAGGTATTATGCTGCGAATATTTGTGAACAAAAAAGAAAGTGGGGTAATGGCCGGGGACTTAGTTCCACTGTCCCTCGCGCAGTGCTAATTGGTAACAAGTTCGGTCGGTGGCGCGGAGGCGCTGTGGGTATCATTCGTAGGGTCCTCAGAACGGTGGGTGGGCAACGGGAAGGCGCTTGGGATTTCATGAACGGAATCATCAGAGTGATTGTAGGAGTAGCATTTATTTTTTATGTAAAGCTAATTGAAGCGAAGCTTGAAAGTGAGCGGCTGGGATTTGCCAAATTCGACCAGTTTTTTTCTATGCTAAATGGTGTACTTTTATTTCGAAGCACTCATTTAGCGAATACATGAGTTGCTTGCCTAACAACTGCAAGCATCAGAAAAAAAACAGCAGCATAGCCTTGGGAGCTGGAGCAGTTGTACGCCTGCGGGGTTGCCAGCGGCTTGATTTTGCAACGGGAGTGTACCAGCCGCAAATAACGTATATTCCACTGACACACACACACGTAGCTATTTAAGCGGGCATGCAGCTGTGAAGCCGTCGCATTCGGCACTTTTCTGAGCTGCTTTCGTGCGGCAAGCTTTACACTATAGTGCCACCTTGTGATAATTTAAGTTCATTTAACGGACCGAGTAATACCGGGCAAGAACTTGGTAACCAGCGACGGAACACCACCGCTGCTTCTTTCACGGCGATACAGGCAAAGCCACGCACTGCACGTGCGGCTTTTCACATACCTCAGCACTTGGCTGCTAAAGAGATCACACCAATAACATGCGAATATAAGCTCCTAAGTATAAATTCCAAAGTGTGTTCGGCGAAAGCCTGTGCCCATTCGATTGAAATGGGAACAGGCCATGTAATTACATGTCATGTAATTCCGCTTCCCTGGCCTTGGTGCCCGGTGACGTGACCAGTCGCTGTTGTCACTTCCGTTCCGCATTCCTGGCCTTTGTGCCCGGTGACATGCTCGCCCATGGCATTCCCTCATTCTTCTTCTGGCGTTTGGTATCGGGGGAGTCCACATTCTTGAAGCCCTTCTCTCATCCGCTTGCCGTGGCATCATCACCGGGCCGCTTGCAGCCATCCGACTAACTCGAGTGCTGCCACGAGACCTCTTACGAAGGAGCGTTCCCATGCACGCCGCTATGCAATCAGGTGATAGCAGAGAGAGTGTGAGGGGTAGAGGCTACAGCGGTGGCGGCGCAACTGTTGCCATGCACCGCTGTGAAGTAACGTGATTGCTGACATAGTGTGAGGGGGAGAGGCCACATCTGGCACTGTTCCAGGGCACGGACGGTCAGACGCCGCAAGTATAAGCCAATAAAGGCTTTCGCCTTAATGCAGTGCCGTGCGCCCTTTAAATGCCCCTGTCAGAATGTTAGATAAGGGGTGAGCGAACACGAAATGGACGTAAAGCAAAAGTCCACAGATTACAACGCAATGCGCCTACATTCAACCCTTCCTCTCGGGAAGCACGGGCGAGGCTCACACGAACCCCACGCCCCTCCCAACACCCTTAGCGGAGTGGGCACTTCGCAAGGTTCTGTACTCTCCCCTTTCCTCTTCAATGGCACGCTCATTCCCCTAGCCCGCCGCGCTCTTCTAACTGTACGTCACCTTCGACATACCCTCTGTGCGCGCGACATCGCTCTGTGGACCACCCACGCCAGTGATGGCGTCGTGAAGGAAACCTTAAAAACCGCCGCAAACACCACCAAACAACACGCACAAAGCGTGGGCCTCTTATGTTCGATTGAAAAAGTCTGAGCTGCTCTCACACGCCCCTCACCACGTACCGCTCCCACGGCCCCTTTCACCGTTACTCTGGACGGACGCAGTGCCACGGAGGTTGACACACTCTGGATCCTGGGCCTTCCCATCCAGAACAATGGCAGGGGAACTTTCATTATCAGGATGACAGCAGCGCTCTCGCACTACATCACAGAGATTCCGGCAAACATTATGGATTGAAAGAGCGCGATGTGTGCCGTCTAATTTATGCCTTCATACTGAGTCGTTTCTTGCGCACAGTCGCGTACCTGCGACTCCAAAAAAATTGTCACCCTGGATGCTATGCTCCGCAAAGCTTTCAAGTTAGCCCTCCCTAATGAAAGTTTCCATATGACGAGTTCCAGAATTCCTTAAGTTTCAATTGAATTTCACGATTCAGTCTGGAGCATATGGAGCCTGTAAGGCCTATATGAAAGTATGAAAACTAACGGATTTTATGTGATGTGATGTGCACTGCATAGAAATAGTTTAAAATTATTTGATGGATACAGTAGAGACAGATTTTGATATAGTTTTCATGTCCTATGGTCTTCATATTTCCGTAATTCCATACGGAAGTCTCATTCGCAACACTTCACTGGAGCTACACTCTTCCGCTAACACACGGAGCATTACACTTATCCAGTTTGGTCTCACCAACATTAAACACAGAACTCGGAGGTTCATAAAAAAGCAGAATACATTCGTATAGCTCAATATTTCCTAGGACGTCACCCCCATCCCTCCAATTTCACTTACCTACATCTCACGCCACACCAGTACCCAGCCCCATACACACAAAGCTTCTAGTAAAACCCCTCCCCCGGAACACCCATGCCACCTATCACTCGTCCCGCCGCATAGCCGGTGGAAAAGCTCTCCACAAACACTACGGTTCCGAAGCCGACTCCTTATGAGTGGACGCAGCCTACTCGGGCGAAGACGCTGCACTTGCAGTCGCTCACACACACACACCAACCCATCACCACTCTCCACCTTCCTGCCACATGTACCCCGGAATCCTCGGAAAAGGCTGCAGTCGTGCTTTCCTTTCCACAAACTGATACAGTGCACGTCCTTACAGACTCAAAAACTGGCATTTTAAATTCTGCACAAGAGCGAGTCCATCAAGCTGATTTCCGCATCCTCAGCTCGCCCCCAATAAACCCGCCCCACAAAGTGGAGCTGAACTGTGTGTCTGCGAAATCAGGGAACACTGGCAACAAAGCCGCCAATGACAGCTCCCGAGGTCTTATCAACAAGGCGGTGGCAGATCGAGTCACAGCTGGGCTCTTCCCGGGAGCACATGCGCTTCTTCACCAATGTGACCTAGGCAGCTATTCCCCCAATCCTACCAATCCATTGATAATTACCACTAAATACTATGACGCCAACTTCAGACACGCATTGTTCCTTCCCCCTGTTTGCTATCCCGCATTCACCCGGCAGCATACACCCCAGGCTGTAAACAGTGCACCCACCTCCATGCCGTTCTTACCCACATTCTCTTTGAATGCACTGCGGACCCTCCCCCGCGGTGCCTGAAGCTGCTGAACACTTGGGAAGAATACGAGATCGTACTGTAATCGATGAACCCAGCCAGGCAGGAGATCGCCACTTATGAGGCCTGCCATGTCAGGGAACTCCATGAACTCATAGGTATAGTGCAGTGAAGTCGTGGAGAGACCCGGGAACGTACAAGTCCCAAATCCCTTGGTCTTAAAGTTATTTCTCTCTCTCCAGATAGTCTTCTTAACCTAAGAATAGAGATTTTTTTCTCGGTGGGGCTCTAATAGATCTAGTAGTACACCTAAGGAATAAAAATTAGAGATCAGTGCGGCTACCCGCATTGGAGGAATGCGAAAGCTTTGACGCTTCCTTAACACACGTCTTTCAAATTTGGCGACATGGTTGCTTTCCCGTTCACAGCAAAGAACACCGATAGGTAATTCGTCCTGGAGTCCGTGATAGCTCTTGCCAGGTTCACGAGGTCCATGGTTTTACAGAGGTTCGCTGCTTTGCCCTTAATACGGGTCGCGGAAGGTTTAACTGAAACAAAGTTCTATATTGCTTGCATTGCATTTTCGTTGTACAATGGTTAAGCGCCAACAACTCGTGCATCGGGACACTGGGTTCAAAGGAGCATTTCGGACCTTTGCCCAGGAAGTCTGCGATGTCTCTTGGAAGGGTGACGTCTCTAAGAAGCACTGGTTTCCTTCTCGCTTCCTCTTTTCTAGGCGGCTTCGTTCCACTGTGCAGGGCTTGATTCGGGGGAGGCGATACACGCATCGGGGGAGATTCGGGGGAGGCGATACACGCATCGGGGGAGATTCGGGGGAGGCGATACACGCATCGGGGGAGATTCGGGGGAGGCGATACACGCATCGGGAGTATACATACCGGGCCGAGGATATATGTATAGACAAGCTAATCCACTGCTGGTACGAGAGCAATTACCCTGAGGGTAAAAAAAAAATTGCCGCCGCTTGCCCCAGGGACTGACGAGTGAAGAGCGGTAGCTCGTCCGCGAAATGATTAGCACATTGATGAACAAACACCACGCATGAATGCCACTGCCACAGAAATCATTTGTCGCTGCCTCTGATCACACGTACGCATGTAGCCACAATCCCATGAATGACTGGCTAGATTCGCGGCTGGGGGAAGCATGCTGTGATTTTCCACACCAGAAATGGTACCTGCGCTAGACTATGGGAAACGGTACTCAGTGCTATCGGAGAATAAGTCTTAGATACGGAATAACATTATTTGTGGTCTATTCTGGCACGCTATTGGAAGAATTAAACCAGGTATTTTACAAATGTAAGAGAAACTTAGGATACGCCGTGAATGGCAGGAAAAAAAAAATATTTGAATAGCGCACAAAAACGACAGCCGCTGTGGTGCAATGTGAAGAAGAAAGGCGCGTGGCCGTAATAGCAAAGTACAATTGTAATTAAGAGTAGGTCCGACCGGCAGAAGTTGAATAAAAGAAAACAGAGAGCAATGCACATAGATCACTTAGAGGGTGACAGGTAACAAGGCTAGTATACAAAACTTTTTTTATGCACTCATAGAATATTCCCGTAGTGCAGCTTCAAAGCCCTTAGTCTAAGAATTTATAACTTCATTGGGTAGTTTGTTCCAGTCATCTATTGTCCTTACGAGAAAAGAATAATGAGAAGAGTCTGTCCTGTAAGTCAATGGTTTGATATGTTCACTGTGTTTTGTCCTTGACTGGATGGAACTGTCTGCCACAATGTACCTTTCGAGGTTTACTTTGTACTGGCCACGTAAAATATTATAAAGAAAACAATCCTATTGTGTTTCTTTTTCATCTTAATAGTGGTTAATCCAGCCGTTATTCTTAGCTCAGAAACTGACTGCATTCTATATTAAGCATTATAAATGAACCTAAGAGCTTTGTTCTGCCCACGTTCACATTTCAAAATATTCTGCTCAGTGTATGGCTCCCAAATAGGGCTTGCGTAAGTAAATAGTGGCAGGACTGTCATTTTATATGCTAATAACTTGACATCTGGCGTGGCATCAGTTAGCTTCTTCCGTAGCGTCCAAAGCTTTCTGATCGCCTTATCACAAACTTGATCTACATGCGATGGCCAATTTAGATCATATCTGAGACGCAAGCAAAACTACCTGAACTCAGCGACATCTTTTAGAATGACGTCATGAATTTTATAAGAAAATACAAGGGGTTGCTTTTTACGCGTCATATGCATACAAACGGTCTTCTCTGTGTTCATGTCCATTTGCCACCGTTTGCACCAGGTACTGATTATGTCCAGACGGTCATTCAGTCTCTTCTGATCATCACAAGATTTTACATTGCAATAAATAATAGTATCATCTGCGTAATCTTTAATCGTTATCTCTGGGAAAGAGCCGGTGCTCATATCGCTAATATACAGAGAAAAGCAAAGGACCTATCACAGAGCCTTGTGGAACACCTTATCGTACATTTTTATTTGAGCTGGCAACGTTATTAAGAACAAAAAACTACTGTCTATGCGTTAGGTACGCCTCAATCCATTTTATTACAATATTATTCTTCAATAAGTTGTGAAGTTTCAGTAGTAGCTTTTGGTGGGATATTCTACCAAACGCTCTCCTAAAATCGATAAAGATGATATCTATATGCCCTCTTTCGTCGATACATTTAGCAATGTCATGTACAACTTCACCTAATATGGTAATAGTGGTATATCCGCTCCGGAAACCATGCTGGTGGCTTCCCAGCACTCCATTTGCTTCAGCAAATTCCATTAAGTGTCTAGTTAAAATGTGTTCAAATGTTTTGCAACATGTACTCATCAAAGATATTGGCCGGTAGTTTGTTACATCATGTTTTGCTCCTTGCTTATGTATTGGTATTGGTTTGGCATACTTCCAATTGCCAGGGACGTCACCAGATAGAAGAGACTTGTTAAATATTTCTACAAGATAGTAGGAACAGCATTCTGCGTACCTTTTTAGGAAGGAGGGATTTCGTCCGGTCCTACGGATGTTTCGTGTCCAGATTAAGGTTAAGAACTCCGTCGTGACTAATTTTTATATCCGGTAAAGACGATATGTTTGGTGAGTCTTCTAGATGTGGTGTTGTACCATCATCCCAGGTAAATACGGACTCGAAATATTCGTTAAAAAGGCATGCTATTTCACTACTATCACCAACTGTGCAAGTAGCATTTTTTTAGAACGGAATGGGGGATTTCTGTTTTGACAGGTACCGCCAGAATTTTCCCGTAGAAGTTTTAATGAACGTAGTCAATGATTCATTCATAAACTGGTGTTTTGCTCTCGCAATCTCTGCTTTAAATGCCTGGTAAAGATTTTTAACCCTTTTGTCTGTTGCATTTGAGGTTGTATTTGTGCATTTTATTTTCATACGTTTCAACTGGCGCTTCAGGTGAATAATCCGCGATATCCACGGATTTCTCTTGCAAACTTTCTTGATGCGCATAGGAATGAAGGATTTTATGCATTTTTTAATTACATTTTTAAACCGTTCCCAAGCCTGATTTACAGATGTCGACTCAAGAGTTACGAAATTATTGAAACCGTCGAAGCCTTGTTCTAGACAGTCCAGTACTCCTACGTATACATCGTCTGCTCTAGAAATATCAGGGACTAGCGCAGTTTTTGCGGGATGGGGTTTTTGGCACTTGATGGCCAGCCGGACGATTACCATCATATCGTCGGAAAGACCGCTCATGACGTCACAGCGTGAATGATATTGTGTTGCTGACTGACTCAGAATGACTAAATCAAGTAGGGATTTTCCGGATTCATGCATTAGTGTAGGCGTGCTTACAAGCTGAACCAGATTTATGGAAAATACGAGATCCAAAATGGCACGGGATGTTGCCACATCAACCGTACCCTCCTTATAATTTATCCAGTCTATATGGGGCAGATTGAAATCCCCAGCCATTATAATTTTCTTTCTTGTGCTAGCAAACAAGGGTATTAAGTAATCATTTAGTGACTGTATATAATCTTCAGTGGTACCCGTAGGTCTATACACCGCAATGACTGTGAAAAAGATAGTACCGATTTTCATACTGCACAACACGCACTCTAGGTCTGGTGGTGACGGTGTTTCAATGCAGATAATACTGGTTTTGTAAACAATGGCAACACCTCCACCTCTGGTTCCACGGTCTTTACGGCAAGCTGTGTAATTAGGCGGGAGAAGTTCTGTACTATCCGTAAACTCGTTAAGCCACCTTTCAGTGACGACTATGTCTGGTTCATGCTCAAGAAGAATGCTTTCAAAATGTGGTCTTGTTCACTAAACTTCGCGCATTCAAATTTATAACGGTTAGCAAGACAGGAAGGCGACTCGACTCCCCTTGCTCCGGGGTGTTATCGTTTGAGCTGTGGCGAGCTACCTGATAAGCCACACGCGTCGCAGCATCATCGTCCCAGTAGTACGCCTTATCATTGACATGTATATAACTTGTCCTGCACTATACGCACATGTGCTCCATTCAACTTCTCGTTTTTGGCACTTTCCCAGAGGCATTTTCTGGGATAAACCACACCCTTTGAAAAATCTTCGCCAACAGAAATGCCCGCGTTTTTAAGCTTTTTGCAGTTTTGTAAAATTGCAATCTTTTATTTGAAGTCGTGTAATTGGAAAATCACCGGCCGGCGCGATGCTCCTTTTTTTTCTATGCGATGCATTCGCTCTCTACTGGTAGGGCAGACACCAACCACAGTGAATAATTTTTCATTTACAGCTTATGACAGATCATCAGGGGTTTCATCTTCTTCTTCGGGCAGTCCAAATACGATCAAGTTATTATGCCGCTCGCGATTTTCCAAATAATCTACCAGTAATCATCTACCAACATCTTAAAAGTATTGTCTGTACGATAGTTAATAGATTAGCTTTTTTATACAAGGCACTATACTACGGCAATATATTTAAAACAGGAAAAAATGGTAAATAGGACAAAAATAAGGATTGCAATGCACCTCGCATTTAAACATGTACACAAACTACGCTCCGTTTAAAACATCATGTGCAACACTGCCAAAGCTAGCGCTCTTTTTTGCGCTGCCTGCTTCCGCGACACAAAATAGTGTGCTGCTTGTGGTGAGCGAAAAATAAATGTTTTGCCGGCAGGCTTCGTAGATCATACATTTGTCATCAGCGTCACAGAAAACGTTCTTATTACAAGCGAATTGATCGACATCTGTGAATTTGTATTTTGCTTTTGTCGTCTTTTTCCATTTCTTCCTTTCCCCGCAACCCTGGCCGCCGTGTTTACTTTTCCGGCTCCCTTTCACTTTTGAGAAAATCGCGTCCAGCACAGCGACTGCGGCCACCTCTCCTGTACGTATTTTCTAGAAGGTTCGTACACATAAGCTGTCAAGTAATTGCAAGCGTGTACTCCCGTACCAGGGCCAGTTTTCCGGAGAAGTCTGTTCAGGAAGCACTGTGTGCTGCGAGCAAGGATACCAGAGCATCTCCCCGTACCGTTGCCAAAATCAAGGCGGAGCGTCTGTGTGGGCCTCTGGCGTCTCCGAAGAAAAGACCACGCGACGTGAAGATTTCAAGCTCGCGAACTGTCAAGAATGACAGCTTTGTGTACAGTCCATGCCGTCCGTCTGAAAGTGCACAGTATGTACGCGAAAAGGGAAGTCCCAACACTGGACTGTGTGCTAAAGGCTCTCAATGAGGACAACGACCTGCCGAACTTCAAGAAAACGACGTTGTGGAGGTTGATGAAGGACGTCGGATTCACATTTGAAAAAAGAAAACGGAACCTTGCGCTGATCGAGCGAAGTGACGACATTGCCTGTTGTCGCAGGTACCTGCGGCCGATCAAGAAATTCCGGAGACAGGGCAGGTAGGAGCCGTTCCTTGCTTATTTTCTTACGCAGCACGTTTAGACTGGCTTCATATAGAGCTTGATGTTAGCGTTGCAACCTCGTAGTCGAAAACAGTGAGTGTTGCTTCAGAATAACACATTTCAAAGAAATCGTCTGACCGTGCACGTTGCTGTTGCCGACATTTTCGTAGAGGTGACGTTTCACGGCCAGTGTTGCGCTACGTTTGGGTGGTGCACGTGTCTGCATGGGTCAGAGTTAATCGCTAAATCCCAATTGGTGCGGCAAGCAAAAACAAGACTGCCAAAAATGCCGTAGATGGATGGATGGATGGATGGATGGATGGATGGATGGATGGATGGATGGATGGATGGATGGATGGATGGATGGATGGATGGATGGATGGATGGATGGATGGATGGATGGATGGATGGATGGATGGATGGATGGATGGATGGATGGATGGATGGATGGATGGATGGATGGATGGATGGATGGATGGATGGATGGATGGATGGATGGATGGATGGATGGATGGATGGATGGATGGATGGATGGATGGATGGATGGATGGATGGATGGATGGATGGATGGATGGATGGATGGATGGATGGATGGATGGATGGATGGATGGATGGATGGATGGATGGATGGATGGATGGATGGATGGATGGATGGATGGATGGATGGATGGATGGATGGATGGATGGATGGATGGATGGATGGATGGATGGATGGATGGATGGATGGATGGATGGATGGATGGATGGATGGATGGATGGATGGATGGATGGATGGATGGATGGATGGATGGATGGATGGATGGATGGATGGATGGATGGATGGATGGATGGATGGATGGATGGATGGATGGATGGATGGATGGATGGATGGATGGATGGATGGATGGATGGATGGATGGATGGATGGATGGATGGATGGATGGATGGATGGATGGATGGATGGATGGATGGATGGATGGATGGAGATGGATGGATGGATGGAGATGGATGGATGGATGGATGGATGGATAGAGATGGATGGATGGATGGAGATGGATGGATGGATGGATGGATGGATAGATGGATGGATGGATGGATGGATGGATGGATGGATGGATGGATGGATGGATGGATGGATGGATGGATGGATGGATGGATGGATGGATACGGCTGAACCCTTTACATCGGGCGGTGGCTCAAGCCACCTAGCCATGTCTTGTGAAATTTTACTCCCGTCTTGCTTTTAGCCACCAATCAGATAACCTTCGCTTGGTTACTTCTAACCTCTTAAAATCCACTTTCCCTTCACTATCCCTAAACCCCAATGCCTTGGGTAAGTCAGCCCCGCTGCTTTCCACTGTAGGGTGAAGCCCTTTACAGAAAAGTATCAAGTGTTCAGCCGTTTCCTCCTCATCTCCGCACGCAATGCACAAAGTGTCTATCTCCTGGTACCTGACTCTATACATCTTAGTCCGCAAAACTCCAGTCCTGGCCTCAAACAACAACGAACTTCCCCTACAATTATCATAGATATTTTCTTTGACAATTTCCTGTTTATAGCTCCGGTATGTTCCCAGTGCCGATTTCGTCAGCATCCCTGTTTTCCACAAAGCTCTCTCTGTTTCTTTAACCTTTTTCTTAACCGATAATTGCTGATTTGCCCCCTTACTGTGGTCCAGATATTTGCTTGTGAATTTTCTAGTTCGCTTTCTCCAATTCGTGTCAACATTCTTTATATACAGGTATCTGAAAACTTTCCTAGCCCACCGCTTTTCCTCCATCTTTCTCAATCGTTCCTCAAATGCTATCTTACTGCTAGCCTCTCTGCTCTCGAAAGACGCCCATCCCATATCACCCTGTACCCCCTGATTTGGTGTATTGCCATGTGCTCCCAAAGCTAACCTCCCTACTCCCCGTTGCCTAATTTCCAGCCTTGCTTGAACATCTTGCCTCATACACAGGACCGCATTACCGAAGGTCAGGCTAGGGACCATCACCCCTTTCCAGATCCCTCTTACTACCTCATACCTATTGTAATTCCACAGTGCCCTATTTTTCATGACAGCTGCATTCCTACTAGCTTTATTCATTAGATATTTTCCATATCTGTCAGATACTCAACACTGTTATTTATCCACACCCAAAGATACTTGTACTCATTCACTACTTTTAGCACGAACTCCTGTGTTCTATGCTCGCCGCCCTCTTCATTGAATATCATGATTGCAGATTTTTCCTTACTATATTTGAAGCCTAATCTATCTCCCTCTGTACTGCATATGTCTAACAACTTCTGCAGGTCTTCCTTGTTGTCAGCCATTATCACTATATCGTCCGCGTATATTAGACCCGGCAATGTCTGTTTAATCAATTCCCCTTGCTTGAAAAAAAATAGGTTGAAGCCTAGTCCGCTCCCCTCTAGCTTGGTCTCCAACCCTTGTAGGTACAACATGAACAACAAAGGGGACAGAGGACATCCTTGTCTAAGCCCCCGCTGTATCTCTACAGGCCCTGATACATTTTTTCCCATTTTATGAGCACTCTGTTACCTCTATATATGTCTTTTAAAAGATTAATTACTCCATTTTCCACATCAAATGTGCCCAGTATGTCCCACAAATGCTCCTGAGTAACGCTGTCATAGGCTCCCCTAATCTCCAGAAATGCTAGCCATAAGGGCCTATGTTCCTTTCCCGCAATTTCTATATACTGTGTCAATAAAAATAGATTGTCCTCCAACCTCCTTTGTTTCCGGAACCCATTCTGTAGTTCCCCTAACACCCCCTCGTTCTCCACCCAAGCCTGCAGTCTATCCTTTATAATTTGCATCACCACCCTGTAAACCACAGATGTCACTGTTATGGGACGATAGTTACTTACGTCTGCTTTGTCCCCCTTTCCCTTATATATCATGTTCATTCTACTTAATCGCCATTCATAGGGGAATTTCTCATCCACTATCATTTTGTTCACTACCTGTATTAGTGTTCGCTTGGATTTTGGTCCTAACTTCTTTATCAACATAATTGGGACACCATCTGGTCCTGTTGATGTGCCACTAGGAACCTTCTTCTCTGCCCTTTACCACTCTCCTTGCTCAAGTGAAGCTATTGCTGTAACCGGTCTATTATCCTTCGATAAATTATGTACCACGTGCTTTGCTGTAATTTTTTCCATCATCCTTGTTCCTATGTGTTTTATTGCTTCATCCCCTTCTAGTCGAATACCCTCATCTGTAACAATAAACCTTTGTTCTAGCCTAGTTCTATTACTCATTGCATTTAGATGTTTCCAGAATTTTTGGGCTGCCTTCCTATCCTTTTTATTTACTTTTGACATCCATTGGGCACCCTTTCTTATAATTTTCTCATTAATCAAATAGGATGCGTCCCTTCTACACTTTATGAAGGTATCCCATTTTCTGTCTACTTCGGGTTTTGGTTCCCCCCTCTTCTTGGAATATCTGTGTTCCCTGGACGCTTCCTGGCGCTTTTCTATTGCCCTCTTGACCTCCTCATCCCACCAACTCTTGGGTTTGCATCTTTTCCCTTTTAGCTTTACTCGCACCTTAGCTAGCTCTAGCTCCACTAATCGAGTTAATTTGGTATAAGTCCATTCTGTTTCACTATCCTCCAAAATTACTGTCTCGATTTGTTTGGCTGCTGCTTCCAATTGCTTTTCTGAGTAAAAATTCCCCCCTGATTGTTCATCTTCCTTCAGTCCTACATTGCTTTTTCTTCTGAAGCTCAACTTGATACGCTTGTGGTCAGTACCTAGACTTCTGGAACCATCTTCATCTATGCCCATTACCCCTAATCTATTATACATCCTCTGTGACATTAGTGCATAATCTATCGTCGAGTGCAGACTCCCCGCCTCCCATGTAATGAGCCCTTCACACTTCTCGGTGCTGTTGCATACAACGAAATCATGCCTGTCACACATGTCCTGCAGCATGCTTCCTGTCGAATCTGTGTACCCATCCAGGTCTTCTGTGTGTGCATTCATGTCGCCTAATATAATTATCTCGCCCTGTCCTCCTAGCTCATCAATGTCTCTTGCAATACATTCTAACATTTTCCTGTTTTCCTCTTTGGCATTAACCCCTGTCCACAGGTATACAAAGCCAAGGAGTGTTTGCTTGCCTACCACTGTTCCTTTTAGCCATAAATGTTCCCTGCATCCCAGTATAACCCTTTGAAAATTCATACTTTTATGAATGAATGCCCCAATTCCACCTCCCTTTCTGCTGCCCTGTTCTATTGCAATATTCCCATGCGTAGTCTGGATTACAGGGTGGTTGCTCCATGTCTCTAAGATGTGTTTCCACTAAACCATATACCATTAATTCCTCCTGTCTTAAGTGTTCTTCTATTTCCTCCCATTTTAGTCTATCTCTGCCACCTTGCATGTTAATGAAACCTATATCTGAATTAACTTGGCCCTGGCGCTTGCGTCTCTTTCTTCCCCTATGGTTCCATTGTCCGTTTGATCTTAATTCTTCCTTCTCTACACTGGTTCCTTCAGAGCTCTGGGTCCCCCCAAAAAAGCTGTTGCCTGGCAACCTATCCTACTACCCACCTTCTTGCCAGTGGCACCACCGTAGTGGATGCCATCCTGTGGAAAAGGGTGGGGCCGTAGCATTGCAATGGGTAGCGCCATCTCGTCGTCACCATAGGAACGAATTAACACCAACTGTACGCTGCCCGCTTCTCCGGTGGTGCGAGTTACTGGCGCTACTGCTGCGAACGTTGGCAATTTTTGTTCGCAGCCGCTGCAAGTGAAGGGATTTCAAATGTTGCCCAATTAGTCAAGTACGCCATGCAAACATACAGGGAATATAAACTGGCTACCAAATGCCGCCTCGGCTCGAAATATAAGCCTGAACAAGGGAGCAATAAAGCCGAGTTGTTTGAGCGCCTGTTTGTGAGACAGTGCTCAGCAGTGTGTTTGCTTCAGTGTGTTGCCTACTTACATGCTGCAGTGTGTGTACTTTGAAGAATTAACTCGTGTGCTCGGTTGCTTCGCATATACAGGTGCATCATCTACATAGATGAAACCTGGGTCAACGCAGAACACACAAAAGAATATGTCTGGCATGACAAGACTGTGAAGTCATCTCAGGATGCCTTGCTGAAAGGTTTAAAAACGGGATTGGCTGCGCCTTCGGGCAAAGGGGCCCGTTTGGTCCTTGTACATGCTGGGAGCAGTGCAACAGGATTCGTGCAAGACACTGCTAACTTTTTCAGAGCAAAAAGGAGAAATCACACTGACTGCCACTCTGAGATGGATGGCAACTACTTTCGGAAGTGGTTCACCAACAAGCTTTTGCTAAACATTCCGGCCAATAGCATTGTCGTCGTGGACAATGCTCCATATCATGGCGCGGCTCTTGAAAAAGCACCAACCAAGCCTACCCGCAAAGCTGATATTCAGCTTTGGCTCACAAACAAAGGTGTTCGGTGGTTACAGGCCATGGTGAGGGCAGAACTGCTGAAGCTTTCTCAAAAGGTAACCACACCCAGCGTTGTGTACTGCATCGACAACCTGGCAGCTACCCATGGCCACGAAGTGCTTCGTTACCACCGTGCCACTGCGAGTTCAATCCCGTTGAACTTATCTGGAGCCAGGTGAAGAGATACATCGCAAGTCGCAACAAATGTTTCACTTTGGCTGAAGTGGAAAAGCTCCTGCAGAAGCACTGGCGTAAGCCAGAAAAACTGGCAAAACAGTTGTGTTCATGTGGAGCAAGTTGGGGCTGAAGCATGGCAATGCAATATGATTGCTGATGCTGAAATTGAACTGGTTGTCTTCAGTATTTGTGACTCGTGCAACTCTTCTGACGAGTCGAGCACTCATATCAGTGACGAAGATTTAAGTGGCATCGCGGAACTTGTTTGACTTCGAATGGATGCGTAATACACATGCTACTGAGATGACTCATCAGCATACTGTAATCAGCTTTGTGCGTGTGTGGGTGGAAAGGAGAAAATATGCGTGCATGTGGGTGTGTGTTGATCAGTCTACCGAGGAAAGAGAGGACTCATCGGCATGCTGTGATCACTTGTGTGTGCATATGTGTAAAAGCACATGCTCATTAGTAGCAAATTTTATCAGGCAGTAACTTGTAGTGTAGGTGTTGAGGTGGATGTGAACGTGGTGGTGGGGGCGGAAGAGGAGTTGGTGGTGGTGGTGCGTGGTCGTGTTAATATGGTCTGTATACAAAGAGAATTTGTAAGGGAGTGCAAATAGTATTTTCCATTTAGAATACGAATAGTGTTACACTTCATCAATGTGTGCAGTTTTTGGGAGATTAATTGCAGAAAAATACAGTGGAGCTTAATCAAGCGTTGTGTCAATTATTCGAAATTTATCTGAAAACGTGAGAGCAAATTCGAATTGTTTAACATAACGTTGAGCATGTACTGTTTGATTCATTTGACTAATTTAACATGAATTTATTCAATTTGCAGTCCAAATATTTCGAACATTCACACACCCCCAAGAATGGGCCTCATTTTGTGTCCGAGGGTTGGGAATGGTATGTATGGGTGCCCGATGTTCATATCCTGAAAAAGGGAGTCCTGGTTTCGTGTTGTCTTGCGTTACTGTCAATCTCTGGTCGTTCGAACATGTTAAGCAATGCTGCAGTGCCAGTGTTGAGGTAGCCAGTACTGTATGTTTTGTCCTTATATAATTTTGGGGAGTGTGAATGATATCAAGCTGGCTCTTACTTGGTTCAGTGTGAATTTGTTTCAAGTCATGTCTTTGTTATTACATGTCCCAGGAATTTCAGTTTGTTGACTGAAAATGCACTGCTTTTTGAACCCTGTCCAGGCATTGGTCGGGTTCTCGTTGTATGTAATAATGTTGTTTGATGGCATGCACATTTTTTTTTCAATTTTGGAGCACTTGACCGATTGTGCGTTGGTGTACCTCAACTGCACGTGTCCTTTAGTTTGTATGCACTGTGATCTATGGCACTGGCAGCTTCCAGAATAAACTATAATTCTCGAAAACACATTGGGGTCAACATTCTTTATTGTTCTGTCTCATTTATTGTTTGCTGTTTCGAAATATTTCTTCATAGCATTGTACAACTTTTACTGCTTTCTTACTTGGCGCTCCCACAGCTCTGAACTCTTTTTGGCTGGCTGCATGAAAATCCTTCCTGAGCTTCTGCTCTTCTAGGAGAGCAGAGAAATCGAGACAAGCTGACTTGCCTCTGTATTGCCTTCATATACATTTGTGCAAGACAACAAATCTAACTCTTGAGACAGTACTATTTTGTCACTGTGTGAATCAAGAAAGTGTTCTAAATTTAACAAAACATGGGAAACAGGCCATATTGGTGCGGTGTGTGTTTAATTTGACCCATCACTTTAAATATACCACTTTCTGCCGCATATCATAGTTCAGTTATAGAGCTCTTTTCAATGGCAAATGAAAACGCACTTTGCTTAAGAACAAAAATATCTTAACAAAAACAAAAGAATTGCAGATATGCACAAGAATGTTGCATATATACAGTCAGAAAATAGGCGATTAAGAAATCTAGAATATGTTTTCTGCACTCATGTACAATAAACCAGCTTTCTAAATTAATAGACATCTTCCTTCTGAACGTTACAATGAGTAAAAAATAATTTGTCTCACCAAGTCCTTTGAGTTACTCTACAGCACTGTGCCAAGGTCAGTCCCAGACTCTTTTGGCGAAAACTGGATCTGCTGCTAACCGGTTGCACGGAAGAATTCATAACATGCCACATACCTTAACATGGGCCCACAAAGGAGTGGGTTCCTCGGCAACGGCAAAATCGAAAGTTGCAGATGGCCACTTGTTAATCGGGGCACAGCGGAGCACTCACCACTGTGCTAATGAAGCCCGACGAGTGAATGTCATCTTTTCACACAAAAAAAAATTGCCACTGCTGACCAAAAGCCGGTGCAACCTCACTGACAACGGATTTCAGACATCTCACATAATGCGGTATGCATCAAATGAACAGATACATGCAGGTCATTTAAGAACGCAGCATAATATTCAAGCGATTCTGAACAAAACGAGATTTCTCAATCACGTCGCGTGAAATGCAACTTGCAATGAAAAAAAGCATGTGCGAAAAAAAGGTTCACCATGTGAGAGTTGCATGTCGATTCTCCGGAGCGACGCTTTGGAGCACACAGCCACAGAACAGCGTGGAGTGATACACCTCTCTTTATTTTTTTTTTTTTTGCGGACTACTTCCGTAGCCTTCACAGCGTTGCACTTGATGTTTGAAATGGGGTATAGAGAGGAAAATGCAGAAATTATTGTTCCCCCGTGTTTAATAATTGCTCTAACACATTAGCCTGGGATCATTGAAGGTGGTTAAGGAAATGTTCAGGACTATTTGCTTGGAGATTGTCTTAAGAGCTGGTTCTGCTCACTTAAACAATACTAGAAATTTTGTATTCACTGCACTTGTAATTCTCGTGATGTGAGATGTGTGATGCGAGAAAAAATGGCGTAATTTTTTTAAAACAGCAAATCTTCAAGCTGATAAAATAAAGCAATAACTACTATCTTGACGTGGTCCAATTTATGTTCTGTCCTGTCAGTCCCATTAAAATTTCTAGAACACACAGAAATTCAAAGAAGCAGGCTTTTTCAGTGCTTTTATGAAAGCAAATACCAAAAGCAAGTGATAATTTGTGAATACATCAACGTCGTAAAATTGAATGCACTCTGAACACAGATACAAATAGTGGTGGCAGAGGTCTTAATAGAGGCAGGCTGCAATATGATATCGGTTATAGATGTTAGATATGTTGATATCGAAAGTTGTTTATAAGTTGTTGAAGGCAATTTCTTAAAAGAAAGTGATGCCAGCTAAAAACGAGACGGTTTTGTTTCGAATCATGCAAGTGTAATATCTTAAAGGGGCTCTGAAACACCTTCCCAGGAGACCACATCAAATCGCGCACTCAATCACTGCATTGTGTTGTCACGAACACCTGAGCCATAACATTCTCTTCTACACGCAGCAGAGAACCCACAATCGCACGCAAAAGTTGGTGAGTCCTTCCCAGCGACTTTTTCACGCTCGCACCCTCCCCCGTCGCTCACACCTGTGTACATATGCAAGTTGTGAGGTGGCTATTGGTCACATCCTTTAAAATTTTGGCCACGATTGTACACATTTCCGGCAAAGTGTTTTGATACAAGGCCAGTTGTCATCGGTTTGTCCATCGACCTCTTTAACTCACTACAGCATATCACTGAGCAGACAAGGGTAAGGAAATCAGGTGCTCATTATAACAAACTTGAGAAGGGAGCAAATAGCAAAATAAAAAGCGTATAATTTGTTTTTTAATTTCTCGTTTCGGATACTGCCAGTGTAATCATTTTATGGCTGAAAGGTAACTGATCAGAAAGTAGAAGAAAAACCAGCCACATGCTGCCCATGGGATTCGAACCCATGACATCCAAATTTTGAGTACGCCGCTCTACCAACCGCTTTACACTAATGGCTGACCAATCTAGGAATTATTAGGGTATGTATGTTGTGTGTGAGCTAACCTTAACATGACACTCACATTACGGTGAGTGCCAAGTATAATGTGATTAAGTGGTGAGGACGGTAGCTGTAAGATAACTTTGTTATGCTACTTACCAGTAAATGAAACCAAGGGAAGCACAAGGAAAGTTTTCTATCTTTGTTTTCTCACATAAAAGGAAGCTGCTGTGCAACCAACTAGAGAGCGCCGCAGTGATAATAAACTCATGAATTAATCAACAGTGCTACAAACCAAATGCACTCAAAAAGCAGTACAAATAATGGGGGAACCCCCATTTATTCGCCCCAAGTATTTGATGGAGGCAGGCTGAAAAATGGCACCAGTAATAATTATCAGGTAAGCTAATATCGAAAGTGTTTTACTAGAAGTTGTTGAGAGCACTAGTACTTTAGCAAAACAAAGTGAAGCTTTTTCTACATGTCAAGATTTTTTCTCCATTCAGCAAGTTTAAAAGCTGGGTAGACTGGTGTTTGTAGAAAAAATATCTAAACTGCCCTGTGCCACTGAAATCTAGGTAAGTTAACTTAAATGACTTTCTCAGACAAGTTCATCAAGATGAAAGCTTACAAATGTAACACCATACCAACACAGGTTAGCAACACTCATCACAACTTACTAAGCCAGCATGTGTCCACTGGGTTTCATAGAGCACTGCAATCCCTGTTGTGATTTTCTCCTTGGGGTGCTTGAAAACTGAGATTTTTTGTGAACGTCTTTGGGCGCAAGTCATAGTAAAATGTAAAATAGCTTTTTGCCCTCGTGGGATTGCACGTTTTATGAGGCCTATATTTTGTGCAAAGACCATGCGGCACAGCTGGCACTGAAACGATTTTTCACCCATGTAGGCACGGATGTGTGCCACAAGGTTAGTTTTTCTTGTAAAGCTGCTACCCCAATGATCAGAATGGTATTGCCATCCGCGAGTGTGGGTTCGTAGGTGTTTTACGAAGATGCATTTCACAGCAAATTCGTTTACACAGTGGTCACAATGGCAAGGACGCTTGCTGTGTGAGTGCGCTGGTGTGCCTGCCAATGGGCCTTTGTCACAAGGGTGGAAACTTGGGCGAGTCGGTAACGATGATCCATGGTATATGGGGAGCGCAAAAACGGCACAAGGGACAAAGCAAGACTGACAACACAGGCGCTAACTTCCGACTGAAAGAAACCAAGGCGACCAAAACGAACGTGGACCGTGAGGGGAACCAAGCGCATGTGCTCGGAAAGATAAAGAAAACCAGGTGAACGAGGAACAACGGACATGCACGACTCAGTTAATCTTTAAGAAGGCCTGCTCCCTTTTCGACAGGGAGATAGACGGCTTGCTGACACATTTTTCTTGCAAGGCAGCGATGCGAGCTGCTTCTATAATCTCGCGAGTTAACTGATCCCGGTGTTTGGCGACGATCGAGCACTTGTCCAGATATGGCACACAACCACATTCCTTACAGTGTAAAGCCAGATTGCTGCCAGTAAATGTTCTCAAATTATTATTGTGTTCGCGAAGTCTCTCATTTAGGCACCGACCAGACTGACCAGCATACCTCTTGCCACAAGAGAGAGGGATGTCGTAAACAATGCCTTCAGTGCATTTCACGAATTTCTGTCTGTGTTTAATGGTGCACTGCATCTTTTGGGGATGTTTATCGGCGGGCAAAGTTTTTTTGGATAGCGCTCTTAGTTTGTTTGTCAGGGGCAGAAAAAACGACACGAACATTAGCTTTTGTTCCAATTTTCTCCCAGCTGATATTTGTGTTTCTGTCGCCGAAAGAATACTGAAGAAGAGGCGCCAGGAAAGTCTACTACCGTCCGGGCCCTCAGAAAGAAAGGAGAAAATTGCTGTTATTCCTTACATCCATTGCCTGTCCCATAACCTCAAGAAAATTGGAACAAAAGCTAATGTTCGTGTCATTTTTCTGCCCCTGACAAACTAAGAGCGCTATCCAAAAAAAACTTTGCCTGCCGATAAACGTCCCCAAAAGATGCAGTGCACCATTAAGCACAGACAGAAATTCGTGAAATGCACTGAAGGCATTGTTTACGACATCCCTCTCTTGTGGCAAGAGGTATGTTGGTCAGTCTGGTCGGTGCTTAAATGAGAGACTTCGCGAACACAATAATAATTTGAGAACATTTACTGGCAGCAATCTGGCTTTACACTGTAAGGAATGTGGTTGTTTGCCATATCTGGACAAGTGCTCGATCGTCGCCAGACACCGGGATCAGTTAACTTGCGAGACTATAGAAGCAGCTCGCATCGCTGCCTTGCAAGACAAATGTGTCAGCAAGCCGTCTATCTCCTGTCGAAAAGAGAGCTGGCCTTCTTAAAGATTAACTGAGTCGTGCATGTCCGTTGTTCCTCGCTCACCTGGTTTTCTTTATCTTTCCGAGTGGATGCGCCTGGTTCCCCTCACGGTCCACGTTCATTTTGGTCGCCTAGGTTTCTTTCAGTCGGAAGTTAGCGCCTGTGTTGTCCGTCTTTCTTTGTCCCTTGTGCCGTTTTTGCGCTCCCCATATACCATGGGCCTTTTGTGTAAAGCTGCTACCACAATGGTCACAATGGTATGGGCGGTCGCTGGTATGGACTTAGAGATGGTCCCCTAGCTTAGCTTGCTCTTCCACATGAAGCTCTATTTGCAGTGCCTGCACTCGTGTGTCTTCTTGCAGGTTTATGCTAGTAGTTACCCATGCTGGTAAGAGTGCATTCCACGCAGTGGCGCACAGGGTGCATTTGATCAGGAGAATCTTGCCCAGCTGCACCTTGTCCGGTCTGTGTGACGTCTGAACCTATGTTTTATTCAGAGAGCACCTTCCTTAAAATGCAGGAACCAACAATGCACAGCTCTCATAAAGCTGGGGGTAAAAGACTGGAAAAGATTTTCATCAACACCCATGGATATTTACAAAAGATTATATTTAATAGATTGCCCTTAGAAAGAATTAAAGTCTAAAGCAAGCTGTCACTACTGCAAATTCTCCGTGCAGCTGAAGAAAACAATTGAGCCTGTAGAAATGTGACTGCCAACAATATAGAGCAGCATTTGTAAACCAGCCAAACTTTCTGCCTTCAACCCATGCAATCGTTACCTTTATAATTACCCAACAACCTTCCTGGCATTAAAAAGAAAAGGGGTCATGGGAAGTATTCAGGCCAGCTGATGCATGGTTCTAGGCAAACAGCGTGCAGGGCAACAGGACACATCATACATAAGGGGCGTTCAACCTGCGCAAGCACACTGTCACCAAGGTTAACAAAATAAGAAATTGACTCTCTGGATAAGTAATGATGACAGATGTGACAAAAATGACATTCATGTCTTTCTTTGTATTTTATACCATGCTTCCTGTATTTATAGCAAGCAAGGCAAGAGATTCTTTAGTTATCAGCCAGTGATGTGTCTGCGCCTTCTTGTCTATGTCCCGTTACTCTGCATGCTATTTGCCAAGAACGAAAGAGGGATCAGAAAATGGTGGATATATTATCCAGAGAACAATCTACATAACAACTGCTCTGTTTAGTGAAAAAGTGGATTTCAAATAATGCTTACATAAAGCTCATGGAGTAATCAGTTGCTGTTATATACTGAATCTCAAAGGTGGAGAGATAGTTCCTCACTGGTGTAGCGATGTCAAAGCATTCTATCAAAGCAGCACAGAATAATAAAACAAGATGCCTCAGGAAACAAATAGTGGCAACTTGGCGTCAGAATGTGTGCAGGACCATTTCTTCCATGCTCTCTCGTGGTGCCCGAAGCAGAGCAGCGAATGCCGCTCGAAAAAAGCAATATTTTTGACAGAACATAAATCGTTTAGCCGTTTCGAATCGATCTCGCTGCAATGATTGATGCGCGGTGCTCCAAAATTGCGTCAAAAACCAAAAAGCACAGAAATGAAGCTATGCCGTGAGATGCAGTATGCGAGTCACGGTGTACAAGACACTATTGTGCCAGTCTTGTTTAGAAGTGTTTCATCATCTACATTTTTTCTTGTCACCTGCAGCTTAAAATACGCTGTTTCTGGATTCCAGCATACAAAAACTAGGCAGGATAAAAGCAGCCACCACGTACCAACCGGAGCTCATGCATGCCACAGCGTTGCCTGTTCCCGGCCGTGGCGGTCGAATTTCGATGGAGGCGAAATTCTAGAGGCCTGTGTACTGTGCGATGTCAGTGCACATTAAAGAACCCCAGGTGGTCGAAATTTCCGGAGTCCTTCACTACGGTGTCCCTCATAGCCTGAGTCGCTTTGGGATGTTAAGCCCCCTAAATCAAGTCCTTATCTTCTCAAGACATGTTCTTGCGTGCGATGCTGTGATCGAATGTGATTGCATGCGCGTTTGAAATCTTTACTGAAGAGGTCATTGCCACTCGTTAATTGTACTGCAGCCTGATGCTATGATAGACTGCGTGGTCCTATGCCTCGTTTTTTCTGACCTGCTAATGGGTAGTGGCTGCCATCAACATTGCTCTTCATGAAAGCTCACGCTGACTGCAACTAGTGAACTCAGGACTTTGCGATCGACGGTTGGCCTGAAGTTGAGATAAACGAATAACCATATAATTCCCAAACATTCACAGAGTCAAACACTTCGAATAAGTTAAGAGCAATGCCGATTGAATCATTTAGCAAGTGTAATTCATAAACTGTTCAATATTTAAAATATTCATACATTCCTATGAAACTCAGGAAGTTGTAACACAGTGAGCAAAAAATTGCGTTGGCCTGCCTGGCTGATGGCAGTTTTCTTCAATTTAATGATTCTCGAGCAAAAAATGATGTTCATATGAAAATAGTGCAGTTGGTGCAGCTCTCCCAAGTCTGTTACAACCGAGCCAACAGCCACTGCCTTGACCTATGTGCTTGCACGATTGCTAGCTTCACAGGAAGAACTGTATCAGTCCGCCTATCCAGGCTTGTGAACCAATGAGTGTTAGTTATACTTATTGACACACTACATTGGTACTGCTTTTCTATTAAACATCTTATACCCTTTATACTGTGCATTGAGCAAAACTTTCAGAGCATTGCTGCTGAAAAAAAAAGTTGTTACAAGGCTTACCTGCAAACCAAATTACAGCTTCCCACAAATGTAGCCATTATGTCCAATTTGGTGGTTCCACTACACTGGCTCCACGAGTGCAATCAAACAAGTAGAAGCACATCTGAACCTGCACACTACACTCTCTTGAATGCTATTAGAGTATACCATAATAGGTACAGAGGTAGGCATTACACTTCATTTTATCCCCATACTATTAATAATATTTGGTTTTTGGGGAAAGGAAATGGCACAATATCTGTCTCATATATCATTGGACACTTGAGCTGCCCCACGCCATAAGGGCAGGGATAAAGGAGGGAGAGAAAGAAAAAAGGAAGAAAGAAGTGCCACAGTAAAGGGCTCCGGAATAATTTCGACCACCTGGGGATCTTTAACGTGCACTGACATCGCACAGCACACGGGCGCCTTAGCGTTTCGCCTCCATGGAAACGCAGCCGCCGCGGTCGGGTTCGAATGCGGGAACACCGGATCAGTAGCCGAGCGCCCAAACCTCTGAGCCACCGCGGCGGGCACTTATCCCCATACCCCCATAACCCCCATACCCACGTTTGGATTCTGTGATGCTTCATTATGTCAAAGCATATTTGCTTGTCTTTTCTGACAGAAGTAAAGATTTTTTAAAGACTGCTTTTAATACTCCTTCTTTCCTGTTACATCATCCAGAGAGAATTTTCCCCCTTTTTTTTTAATCTACTGACTGCATTGAGTATATTTTATCACACTGGCCGGTGTTTACAACAATTTGAGGCTTGTACCCCCACTCCTATCTTGGTCCAGGCTGGATTGATAGAATGCATAAATAAATGATTAAAAAAATACTCATGTATGGCTCACACGCCAACTTTCGGATGCACAAATCTGAACAAAAAAAGAAAGGCAGTTTATGCTGACCGAAATTTCCAAAACCAAGGACAGCACGGAAGATCACCTCTCGGAGCGCACAGCAACATAAGCAAAAAGCAGGGAGGAATAGACAATACAAGCATCTGTAATGCCTCATCTGCTGTTGCATTACTCTGCGCAGGTATTTTGTGATGCTTGTGCGTCCGTCCGACTCGTGTATGGCCTGCAGCTGAGGAAATTTTAAAAAGTGGGGCTCTTAAACGAGCAAAACCGGTAAATTCGGTGCTGCCTTGTGCAGCTGTGTTTAGCATCAGTGGAGCACAGAGCTCTACAGAATGACTGGGCAAGTTTTTCAAACAGTTTTGCATCAAAACAAAAACTGCCCACTTAAAAGGTAATTCAGAACTCACACCGCTACCCCCAATTGAAATCAATACCTGGAGAATTAGATATGCAGAAGAGCATTCAGTCTTGTCAAAGAAACTAAAAAAAGCTGTCAAGGTATATATACCACACACAGCAAGGTGGAACCTGCTATTAAAGAAGCCTAAAAAAATAATTAAAAGTCCTAGGGTGCTGGTCAAATGCACACAGCAGTGAATACTGTTTTGATAGTGCCAGTAATGCTATGACCATGAAGAGGTCAGTCACTTGTGACTAAATGCAAGGAATCACAGTGTACCCTTGGGCAACACCAAAAATGCCCAGAACAGTGGATAAAAGAAACTACAGAGTAGCATTCATCACGTAATATAGAGAGCACAGGTTTTGAAGAGCTGCAGTCCTCAGAAAGCCCCAAGGATAAGACAAAGCAATAAATAAAAGCAAAAAGTCAGAGGAAAAGTGCTGGAGTCGTATGAATGACCAAAGCGAGCATTTGCTAAGATTAAAGGCGGTACAGCGCAAGAATGAAAACAAAGAATTAGGCTTCAAACACAGAGGCACCCTAAGGCTAATTTTTCCAAAATGCAAGCAATTTTCTTGAGGTTTCTGCTTTGAGTAAAATCACAAAAGAATAAGGAACAAAAGGAAGAATTTTATTTGCACTTGTAGCAAATGATGACAAAATGTACAGCATGCTTGCACCTCTGTGATCTCTCACATGATATCAGATGGCATTGATATTTGAATAACGGAGCGGGGTATGGTTTATCCTAATTTGTACCAAAAACCAGGCGTCCATTCTTACCCATTCATTTTTTAATTGAGAATAATCTTTTCAAAACACGGGCATTTTTTTTTGAATGATAAGAACAAGCAGTTCATTTTTTTTCTTTCATTTCTCCAAGTGACAAAGAGCAGACCAAAGAGGACAGAGGTAAAAGACTGCCGTTTGATTGGCAAGTGAGGTTAGGTGTGTTGCGTATATGCCATGTAAAGAATGGGTCCCTTTCAGTACTGAATTTCAACTCAAGATGCAGCCTTTTACCAGAGTAACACACAAGGTTTAGCTCCGTGACTTAACGAGTCAAATAGCAAAAGACACCTGGCGCTCCCCTCAGTATAAGTGACAGGAGGAGGCACCGTTATGTTGCCACCCTTTATTCCCCCTTCCCCTCCCCTCTTCCGACCCCTCCCTCCCAGGCCCTTCATTATTTAATGTTGCATACCGGACTGAATGAGAGCGTTACTGCACCTCTGCTTTCCTGGCCATCCCTACCAGCACTGAAAAGTGCTGATACACCATGTAAGCAAGGTGCATGATAGCACAGGGATGTGCCGAATGGCCCAGATGACTAGGGTTATGGCAACATGAAGAAATGCAACTACTTTGGTCGCACAGGAAACATGAAAGGACAACTGTACAAAAGGATGGTAGCAGGTCTGGTGGATGGATAGATGGGCAAGCCAGTTTTCACTCATTAAGAACAGCGTAAATTCCAACAAGAAAAATCATGAAGGAACAAGTGCACAGCAAGCACAGCAGCAGTGATTTCTTAATATTCATGGTCAGTCTATGAGACTTGAAGCTAAATTCCGCTGCAAAATTCAATCAGCATCTGAAACCTAAGGTACTATGAAAACATGAAGTGTAAATGCTTTCTTCAGTCTGTTTATCAGCTTTGTGAGGGTTCCTTAAAATAAGCAAAACAAAATGCACTGAGTGTAAAGATTCTCTTAATATGGCCTGCAAAGTGCTACCAGTGTTTGCGCTTAAATGTGCACAAACGCAGCACACCGAAATAGGTTCCAACGGCAGCCATTTTTTGAATGGTAGCTGAGAGCATACCCATTCAGCACTGCCGGTTCAATGCTTGAGCTCCAACCATATCTTGTGTTATGCATATCAAATGCAGCTTTACCTATCAGTCACACTATCAGTTCTGCTCCTTCTGTAGAGCATGTTTCTGATCTATCACAAGAATGCCTTGGAAATTAAGACACGAAGCATAAAGATAAAAATGAAAAGGTGATGCTGCCGATAGGTTTGCTGCAGCAAAAGCATCTCAAGCCAAAGATCCATAGACATAACAATAGGGATCCACGCATGTAATAATATATGACATTTGTGTAAAATTCTAAATAAAAAACACAATGGGTGCCTAATGAACAAAACCCCTTCCCTCAACTATAGCACATGTAACTTAAGCAATACTGATTGAAATCTAGCATCCTGTCTGGAAGCACAACACATCTCGAGCAACCAAAAGAGGTGAGCAGGACCAGAAGGGCAACTGCATGCTTTCTCGGACTAGTAGATTGCATGGATGTTCACGATAAGACTCATCGAAATGAGTGAGTAATCATCTGCTCAACACAGGCACTAGTATTGGTAATTTTAGCTATATTAGGTCTTTTGGCTACATTAAGTGTTGTGCTGGCAGTCTGGGCTGGAAGCCATTCTATGAAATACTATCGGCAAATGACTGACTGCTCCAGACATGGCAAAAATTTGTACATCCTGCCAGCAGTTAAATGCAGTGATGTACTAAAATAAAGCATTTTCCCCAAGAGCCACTAAAAAATGGAATTCAATGCCTGCTTCAATCGCAAATGGTTCCTCTCTGTAAATTTACAACTTGCTAGAAGATGCTACCTTCCTAGATAAGTTGATAGCTTAGGATGTGTTAATGCGGTACTATAGGCAACCTACGGTGAACTTTGCTTTGTCGATCCAAGCACCCTAACAAACAGCTTATTGCCTAGCAAGAGGAAGAGGCGCTATGATGAAATCAAGAAATGTAGGGCGGCCACAGCCAGCAGAAAACATAATTACAGAGATATCGAAGAAGCCACTGTCCTGTAATGGAAATGACTGGGCTGAAGAAATGGCACAGTAAGAGTGTCACTGCTTCCCTGCGGATAGTTAGGGGTATGCGCACGCCACTTCAACAACTCCACCCCTTCGCTGCACTTTCCCTTCACGAACAAAAATCTATAAAAGAAGTCTCAGAAGAATACTGCAAGCTGCTGTCGGCAGGGTCAGGGCATTCGACACTCTCCGCAGATGGTCAAACAGGCATCCCAAAGGCGGCAGTGCCAGCGTTAGACCTGCCTTTCACAATGGAAGAACTATCCACAGCTATCGCGTAGACAAACAGGCACACGTCTCCGGGTCATGATGACGTGACCTATGACGCCATTGCAAAGCTACCCCACACCTCCCGTCTTCGACTCCTGGAGTATTACAATTCTTCCTGGATGGCTGGTGAGGTCCCCACGGAATGGAAGCTGGCGAAAATCGTGCCCGTTTTGAAACCCTGTAAGCAGCCAACAAGCTACGCATCATTCCGGCCCATTGCCCTACTGAGCTGCGTAGGTAAGCTCATGGAGCGCCTGATCTGCAAGCGCATAACTTGGTTCCTAGAAAGCCGAAATGAGTTCCGCCAAGAAATGAACGGGTTCCGTCAAAACAGGTCTGCGACTGACAATATCATCGCCCTCGTCTCATCAATTGAGGAGTACCTTCATGCTAGTTACATCCCAACAGCCGTTTTCTTAGACATCAAGGCCGCTTTTGACTCCGTCTTTCACCATGCAATTCTCGCAGCCTTTGGCAGTCTTGGCCTTGGAGGAAGGCTATAAAAGTGGATTGGGCATTATTTAAAAGACACGCTTTCACGCAGTGGAGAGAGGCGTACCACAGGAAGCGGTGCTCAGCCCTCTCCTGTTCAATATTGTCCTTATTCACATAATAAGACACCTTCCGCGAGGGGTCCGCATAACAATTTATGCTGATGATATCTGCATCTCGACCGCGTCACGTTCGCGCTATATTACCCAGCAACGTCTTCAGAGAGCACTATTGCACATTTCGATGTACCTGGCTTCCAGAGGTCTTCGTCTCTCGCCAGAAAAGAGTGTTGCAATGGCGTTTACAAGAAAAACGATGACCCGATATCCGCTGCTCCTAGGCGGACGATCGCTGCCATATGTACGATTTCAGCGATTCCTGGGTGTTGTAATCGACTATAATCTGTCATGGTCATTTCAGATAAAAAAACTCCGTGCGAGGATTACTGCAGCATCGCAAGTGTTCAGGTTCAAGGCGGGAACAAGGTGGGGTAGCAACTGCCGATCAATGCTTCTGCTTGAAAAAGCCTACGTTGAAGGAACCTTGCGCTACTGTCTACCAGTGCTTCAAAGATTATCTACATCAAGCAATAAGACTCTCAATGCCGCACGGAACAACTGCCTGCGAATATGTCTTGGCCTCCCAAAGGGTTCCTCTGCATCAGGAACAGTAGCGGAGGCAGGATGTCTCCCACTAGAGGTAATTGCCGCCCAGGAAACTATGCGTACCCATCTCCGCCATGTCCTGCAAGGGAAGAAGCACTTCTTACACTGTGTCCACCTAACTCACAGCAACTCTAGCTTTGGCCAGGCAGTGCAGCTCCTGCCCCTTCCTACTATTATACAGCCTCAGAAACTACTACCTCTGGCCTTTCCTCCATGGACACTCTCTCCTCTAAAGGTGAAGAAGTCTGTTCCAGGTGTGAATGCAAAGAGCCGCATGCCACAGGCAGCACTTCTGCAAGCTACTCTCGCCTACTTAATCGAAGAATATACGCAGCACACCCATATCTTCACCGATGGTTCAACTACTAAAGAAACTTCTTCTTGTGGCCTTTATGTGCCCTCAATAGGCCATGCTCTTTCTTACCGGCTGCAGCGGAGGACCTCCTCTACAACAGCTGAGCTTCACGGCATTAAGGAAGCTGTTTCTTACATCCTACGCCGAACCGCCGGCCGTTGGGTTATCTTCACCGATTCAAAAGCATCTCTGCAGATCCTGGCCAACCTGCCGAAGAAAACGAATCACCAGCCAGTTTCCCTGGACATTGGGTATATCCATCATTTATCTATTGCCGCAGGCCACTGCATAACATTTCAGTGGGTACCTGCTCACTGTGGCATTATGGCTAATGAAAAAGCAGATGAAGCGGCCCGTAAGGGCCATCAACATCAGAGATACATTCGAAGTTTTCTCACGAAATCTGATGCGTCCCAAATGGCTAAAAGTTTTGCGTACGAAGAAACGTATCGGCTTTGGAGTTTGCCGACACATCAGTACCAATTTCTTCACTCAATCGACCCATATCTTAGATCAAGACTCTCACCCAGAATTCCTCGACAACTCGAAACACTTTACCACCGACTTCTTCTGAATGCTGCATATACAAATGGCCTGCGATACCGTTTTGGACAAATGAACAGTCCGCATTGTGACAACTGTGCTTCGATAGAAACTGTGGAACATATCCTGCTTGAGTGCCCTGCGTATGCTAACGAGCGTGCGTACTATGAACATTGCATGCAGAAGCTCTGCCCAGTGCCCCTAACAATGGACAAAGTTTTAGGCCCCTTAGCCTGCTTCAGGCAACAGAGACTTGCAATGAACTTTCTTTTTACATATTTAAAATACATTGGACATCTCGATAAGCTCTAAATTCACTTGCAGGTTACCTTCATGCATTCTTCTTGCTGTGAACTTCGTCAGCCCATTCGTCGGACTATGCACTCCATCATTCCATAGGTTACATCAATACTCGCCACTGCATCCTTAGTACCCATTTCATGGCTGCATTTTATCTTCGTTTTTTTTTCACCTCTTCCACGCTGCTCTCCTTCAGTCTTTATCTCCCAAATTCCCCTCCCTACGCAGAGTAGCATGCCAGCGATATTGAAACGCCGGCTAAATTCTCTGTTTCTTCATTAACGAGTCTCTCTCTCTCTCTCTCACTGCTTCCCTCTCTTGAGCATGAAACAAAAGCAGTCTTAATCAGCATGAACAGACTTTGAAAACAGAAACCAAGATGAACATCTGTACCTTACCACCCCTGCACTGCCGCTGGCTTTACTTCTGCACCTAACAAAGCGAATCATAACAAGAACAAAAAAAAGGAAATAGCTGAGCACCTTTCATTTTCTTCTTGACGTTTGTGTGCGCACTGACCGCTTGCTGCCTAAGTCGCACTGCAGAGACTTGTCTTGCGTGTAGCACTGAACAGAAGCATCTGCACGATGCACTGCTACTGCTACTGCATTCGTGCAATGTGCAAGCCTGTGGCCTGCCTCCTTGCCACCTTCTGTGCCTGAAGAGATAAGACAAAGCCTGAGAAAACAGCACAAGTCCACATCCAGTAATCGGAGAGGCACAACTAAAGCATCACCGTGTAAAACAAAACATGTTGAATTTTCATGGTGCAAGTGGCTATCATGCACCAAACACAGGGTTGATAATGGCTGTGTGCTGCAGTAAAAGAATAAAATTTTTCAAAGTTACACCTTGTTTAAAATACTCTCTTCCTTTAGAAAACCCAAAGACACATGAAAGACACATTTTGTCCTGAGAGCAGGCTAGTGTGACGAAATGTGTTCGTTGCTAAATACAGTAAAATGTTTCGTCCTTGTTTTCTCAAGTTTTAAAGGGAAACTGAGCATAACTCCTCCCAAGTTTTGCTATTAGTGAAAATCGATTCTATGACCCTTTCTGGGTATGCTGACGTTTGAATTGAATTTATTTATTTATTTATTGTACCCTCAAGGCTAAAGGCATTACAGAGGGGAGTGAGTTTAGGAGACACAAAAATGAAGTAGAATGCAGTGAAAATAGGTATTACAAAATAAATTTCCTCCAGAATGAAACAAATAACATCCAGAAAACATAAATAGTATAGAAACAATGTATATAGAAACAATGTATACAATACAGTGGAAGCAGATAACACACAATCAACTTTCTTCAGAATAAACAATATTAGCTACAGCGTTATGAAAGATTTTATTATCAGGAATGGCTGCAATATCGGGGGGAAGGCGGTTCCATTCCACAGATGTGCGGGGAAGATAAGACTGAAAAGAAGATTTGGTGTGGCATGTTGGGATGCCAACCTTGTGGTGGTGATCGATGCAACGTGAAATGTATTCGGGGGGTGACATGAAATAGTTGTGAAGCGCAACGTGATGATATAGCTTGTGAAATAGCGTTAGGCGACCAATTTTGCGGTGAGATTGTAACGGTGGGAGTGAGACGTTAGATTTCAAGGCTGTGATGCTGGCCATATGGTTGTAATTTGAAAGAATGAAGTGAACGGAATTATTTTCGATTAATTCCAAGGAATATGTGAGGTTTTCATGCGTAGGGTCCCATATTGATGCTGTGTATTCTAGTTTAGGACGTATGAGTGTTTTATAGAGTAGAAGTTTAAGGGATGAGGGAGCGGTAGAGAATTTGCGATGTAAGTATCCTAACATGCGGTTAGCGTTATTAATCACGTAGTCAATATGAATAGACCATGTTAAGTTTTGAGTGTAATGAATTCCTAAGTACTTATATGTTTGAGAATTTGAGAATTTTCCTGGGCAGCTTGTGATGTCTGAGCCGAAAAAGACTCCGTGATCACTTCAAAAAAGAGATTGGCAATAATGTAGCACAGCCTCTGGAATTCTCTAAAATTTCCACATTGATGTATGCAGTTTACTTCAAAAATCGTCCAGTGATGGTGACACCTGTATTCCTGTTTTGGTCACTCCAACTTACAAAATTTCTTTTTTCAGTGATATTCGCTTGCTAGTGATTATAACACGGTAATCTATAGATAATGGCTAACTTCAATATTAATTTATTTAATTTATTTTCTTCGTCGGTGTCCCTCTAAGTGCGGAGACAAAATGTGGTTTATCATGACTGTCAGCATGCAATCATACTGCACGAAATCACTTGTGTGTGTGTACATATATATATATATATATATATATATATATATATATATATATATATATATATATTGCTAAAGACTTGCAGAAGACCCACGAAGGGCACTGTAGATGAATCAATGAAGAGGAAGTTGAAGTGTTTTGTTCAGTTGAACCGGATTCGGATCAGCGAATATATATGTATATTTTTGTCTACGTTATTTCCATTAGCCCAGGATTGGCTTTACCGTTAGTTTGTTTTTGACAATTACCGCACTTGGCCCACCATTTGCTTTTACCCTACCCTCATACAGTCTTTGCTGGCCATGTTTACTTCTTCTGCCTTGCTGTACTAATGTGTCAAACAAAAAGTAATCTTTGCTACAGGGGACATCACACACCATCTGAGCCACCAACTTTCTCTCTATAGCGTATACATTGCAGTCGTTGAAAAAAAATGAAGGGGGCATCTAAGAAATTCTTATGATGTGTAAATGCGAGACCATTTTCACTTGTTGCTGAATGTGTCGCTGAGTTGTTGTCAGGATGTTAAACGGTAAACGCTGTTTCACTGCACCAGCTCGCTTTGCATGTTTTGCTGCTTTGCGATGGTCTCGCACTTGGTCGGCAGTAAACTGCCGGCTCTGGCGGCGCTTTGCTGTCTCACCTGATGTAGACGAGCCATTCAACTCTGGATGGTGTGGAATTCATTAGCCACATTTACATGAATGCTTCAGTCGGCATCATATTTCCTAGCATATCTTGCGGAGCCAACAGGCCACTGTCTACATGCACCACATCAAGTCTGTCGGGAGGGTGACTACTCGCCCAGTGCATGCAAGGGAGGGGCCCAGCCACCCCCATCTTGACTGCAGTCTGCTTTGCTACCCAGCTCAGAGGGTACTGTATAGCCAGAGCAGGGAGGACTAGGGGCACCTCCAAACTTGTTTCCATTCACCGTGAAAGTGCATGTGCCTTTCTTGATCTGCCCCTGCCTTGTGATGGCCAGGATGGGTTTTCTGCTTCTGCCACAGGTTTGTGATGACAGTGGGGTTTTTGCTCAAGGAGCCAATTAAGGCGCTCGCATTAAAAGTGAACATTGCATGTGAACTGCGGCTTGCCGGCAACCAAGTGGAACCTCATTAAGGCGCACCTTGCAGGACTGCGAAAAATCTGTATGTAAGGCAATGGTACACCGTAGCCGGAACAGCCCAAATGCATTCACTGATCTGACAGAGTCATGCATGAGGTATTCTATGAAGGAAGGTGCACACAGAACCTTTTATACACTTAGGACCACAGAAATGTGTAATATCTGCCACTGAGGCAGCCATGCAGCTACTAGTTCACTCACGAGAACACTTCATGTACAAGGCAACAAATGAAAGAAAAAGAAAAATTTTTAAATCACCAGTTACAATCATAAATCTTAATTCATCTGATAAGGCATGTTTGATTTACCTTACCACAGTATTTAAAATACACATAGGGGTTAGGTCTGTTTTCTGGTGATTATTTACTAGCAAAATTTTTATAAATTGCATTTCAAGCAAAAAGTGATAAGTAACCACTGAAACAACAAAATGAGATCAGCTTTGATATTTGCGTAACTATATGTGCCGTCCATGCAATGAATGAGCAATGAATGAGGTTAAATGTAATAAGATGAATACTAAGTGAGAAACCTTTGAGAAGCTAAATGAAGTGAATAAAAAAAATTAAAATGCAGCAGGACCTTCTTGGTCTTGGTTGTCACAATGTGCACAAGGAAGCGAAAATGGCAGAAATGCATCAAAACGCCGTGACACTACACAACAAGAACAGCATCAGTTTGTTTACATCTGACCTCCAGACATTCTGCAGAGTTGTCATTCTGACTGTGATATAAAAATTAGTTTATGAACTAGCTAATGTAGCCCAAATTTTTGTCACTAAATCGAAAATATTTTTGTTTATTTGAAGATTTTATGTCTTGCATTTTCAACGTATGGTAACTGCGAGGCTGTTTTCAGTGGTCCTTGAGATTTCAATGGATATCTGCAAAACTTCAATGAAGTCGATGCCTATCGACTTCAATAGATATTGAAAACCACCGTGTCGCAATAGCCATTCCCTATTGAGTTTGATATCCACTGACTAAACGGGCATTAAAACTGCCCACGTGATAGGGGTATAAAGCTTTTGTGTGCTGGATACAAGGTTAAAAATGTACATTTGTTACAATAAAGGTGTAGCAGTGCTATTGCCATCATCAGCGTTGCACCACCTTTGCTTGTGCCACATGTTGGCACCGGCTCCTGGAGCCATCGACAAAGGAGAATAAAGAAGTAGTAGACACCTGGTACTCAGCCTCTTCGCTTTGCCTGCGTGGCACCACGTTTAGCTTGTAGGGGACCCCGTCTCCCTGCAAAGGAAATGTGTAGTTTAGCCAAAGACACGTGACAAGTCTACAATGGCGTTTTCTCCCAAGGGTAAGCTGGATGGGACGGAATGTAATCACTGTAAAAAAAACAGTAAAATGCTTTCTTCGTGGTTTCGAGTATGGAATTAAAATGAGTGCCGCTCTCCACATGCGTCACAGGTAAGTTTGTTTTGTTTCATTAGCTGGCACCCATTGCCGTCCATGGCACAAAATTTCTGTCACCACTCTCGCATCACGTCAGCTGTAGACCATAAGATAGGGACGTCTACAGCAAATAAAAAATAAAATTTCTTCGAAGGTCCAGGGAATTGAACCTAAAACCTTGAGAATGCAAGATGAGCCCGGCAAAAAAACTGCGTTACTTCTAGGAGAATAAAGGGGAACCTAGTGTGTGCATTTCATTACTACAGCATGCTAATGAGTACGTGTATCACTATGAACAGAGCTCACTATGAGAAAATGCTTCCGCATTCAAAATATGTAAGCAGTCTTAAATGCACCCCGGAATTATTTTTTTAATCATGAAAAAAGACTGTAGCCCATGAGTTGAAGGAAGCCTTCGTTATGAAAAGAGAGGGCTTGGAGTGCGTCACTGACACATCCAAATCATTGTACAGGACTGAACATGCCTTTTTAAAACATTGTAAAATTTTAGATGTTGACTATGCATCTCTGATTCATTGAAAGTTACTGTTTTATCATTTTGTTAAGATCATTGTAGTTTTTAGCTACACCTCGTCGTATTCATTCGGTGCATATTTTTTCTATCATTCACTTTGCCAGAAGTCAGCCTTTTGCCTAAGCTCCCCCTTTCCATAGAAAGAAAATAAAGAACCTAATTTAGATTTAATTGTTTTTTAGTCTTGACATCTTGTTATAGATGCCATATTAATTTTATGGCTCTTTACACCATGCAACACCAACTGTTATATAGTCATGTAGTGTATATTTTTTTGCACCATCCCTTTAAAGATTTAATCGTCTTTTAGTTTATCACTTTGTTAAATCTTTTATCGCTTTTATGGCTATATACACCATGTGATGTTGACTGCATCTGATAAACACTGCCACTGCTTTCCTACATATTCTGCATGTTTCGCTCAACAAAAATCAGCTGTCAGTTCAGTGTTCCTTCCCGTCTCATCTTCATTTCGGCTATGGGCACCTTTGTTCGCACTGCTTTACCTGAGCACCAAATAGACGCCACCCAGGAGAGGCCAAATAGAACTCAATCAAGGAACCATGCAAAAATGCCCTGTCACTCAGATGCTGCAAAAGACTACAACTAAGATGGCAGCTTGGCTGCTTCCGGTAAGCTCACCCATGTGCAGTGGGCTTTGTGAAATCTATCTATTGGGGCACATATATGCACACCATGCGATTCACTTCCTTCTAGCCTGGCTCAGTGGGGCTTGGATGCAGTTTGGCCAGAGCTCCCTGGTGGAGGGTATTGTCACCCTGTTTCTGTGTGCCTTGGTCATAGTTGCTTGCACCTTTTTTGTGTTGCAATGCATGTTTGGCTGTGCTTTCAAAATGCCTACATGTGCACTTGTTTTGGAAGTCAGCAGGAGGAGGTGCTGAGGCCCTCGCTTCATGCTTGTCTGTGCAGGTTAAATGCTGCAAACATGCTGCTAAGGCATGCACAGAAACACAAAACATGGGGAAAAGCTGCACTGAGATGGTGCGGCACATGAGTGGCTGAGGACGTCATGCAAGAAACATGAGGCTAAATATATCAGTTTTCACAGTGGTGAAAAAGCTACAAATTAGTCAGCACAAAGGTACAGTTTTCTTTAATGCAGGGACGGTATTCAAGCATATTCAGACACTTCCACTCCAATACAACAGAAGAACTGTGTTTTTTTTCTAAGAAGGGTTTTGGTCCCAATTTTGGTAAGTTGAGCACCTGCTCCAGGATTTAGCTAACCTCTTCAAATCAATCAGTTGGTTAACCAACTTTTATTTTTTTCCATACCCTGTCTTAGTATGTTTATAAAAAGAAAAACAGCATTCTCCAGCACAAAACTGCTCCAAAGATTACAATTAGAAAATTATTGGTGCCATATTTTGTTTCAGTCATACATTTCGCACACTGTTCACAAACCATGCCGGGTGAGTGTAGCAGCGACCATAAGTACACACATACCAATAATAGACATCAAGTCCTGACCTGCATTCAAACCTGATGGACTAGACCCAGATGACTGATGCACACAGCTCTCTGGCTTCCTGGAAAAAGTCCCGATTCCCTGAGCAGAAAAGTGCAAATTGTTACTAGGATGTCGACTACTGTAGCAGAATAATTGTACTATGAAGCATAAAACTGCAACTCATAAACTACTTTATATTTCTACTCAATTTCACTTACCTGATTTACATTACTTCCTTGCTTATTCCCTTTTACGTTGCTTATTTGCAAAAAAAAAGACTGTCAATGGCATGTCTTGATTACTAGTCTATGATGGTGGCGTACACATAAAACCTAATATGGTCATGGAACCAATTGCCTACGCAATGAACGGCTTTTTTTTAAGCTAAACAATAACCCTTGTGGAGGGATGATGACAAAGACTGAATGCCAGGATTATATTGAATGCCAGGATTATATTTTAAAATAATTTTCCACAGGCTCTAGCAGAGTAATTAGGTAAGTAAACCACAGAAATCCAAAACTGTCAGATTGATGCTCTTGGGAAGCAGGGCCATATTGCGAAAGCTACTGAAACATGGAATGCGGCTCTTAACAGCTTGTATAGCCAGAGTCCTTCAATAGCTTTCTGGTCATGAAAGCCTACGCGTAACACTATTGTAACACTTTGTGCGCTGCCAGGAGTGGCCTTGTTGTCGTACTAACCTTTCCATGGGGCCATGAAGAAAGGTGCTTGCCGTTGGCAGTGGCATGACACGCCCGCATCATGTCCAATTGAATCGGAATTTCTTCATTTCATTCTGTGTAGTGTGTGTGAAATGCTGCATGGGACAATGTGTTGCACGCTGTGTTGTGCTGCCAGCTAGGCTGTAAGAGACTGCATGAAAATGCGTCAATGTCTGCTACACCGTAAGAATGCAAATGACTTGTAATGGGCCACACTACAGCAGGAAAATGCATTCAATTCTTTCGACTCTATGAACATCTGTATATTTATAGAAGCCATTCTCACATGAGTGATATCATTTTGTTGTGTTGTTGTGTGTTGGGTTTTATGGCACATAGGCAGCTAAGGCCATCATGCGCCAAACTCAAGGTGTAGAATTGGCTTTCTGTTGAATGTTTACGAATATCAAAAAATGCCGATGGCGTAGCTGACCTAAAAACATTGTGCTGCCTAGTAAAAGAAGAGAAGAAATTTGGAAATCGCTAATGGTAAAAGCCTTAAAGAAGGTCAGGCAGGCTTAGCGGCTATCCTTGGCTAGGCAAGGATCCTGAGGCTGCCAACCAATCAAATAAAAAGCCTCAGCCTACTTCTCAGGAATGAGAAAGTGGCTGAGGTGTATCATGTAATAAAGGGAACCAGTGGTTCAAAAATTACAGTTTTTCGAGGACGCCCGCTGCTTTTAAAAAGCTAAAAACGGAGGGTATGTTAACAATGGCATTATCAGCTAAGAGCAATGTTGGGTGAAAATGAATTTATTCATGATAAAATTGAGTGAAGTACTTTTTTCTTAGTTTTTCTAGTTTCACACATGAGAATAAAATGTGGTTAACAGTAAGTTCTTCTCCGCATTCCTCGCAACCAGGTTTATCTTGTTTTGTTAGCAGGAAGTTGTGCGTGAGGTGCGTGTGGCCTATTCGCAGACGGCATAAAACCACTTCTTTAAAACGTTCCTGGTGCACACGACTTAAATTCACCCCAAACTGGTTTTACAAAGCGCAGTTTATTATTCACTTCGCTGTTCCAACGCGACTGCCATTTTTGTCTTAATTTCTGTTGAACTAATTTCATGCAGTCATTAAAGGGTATATCTACTTTTTTTATTTCCTTGCCTCGAGCATGAGCGGTACACAAATCTGCTCTCTCATTTCCTTTTATTCAGACGTGGCTCGGGACCCAGCAGAGTTTAATGTTTTGTCCTCGAGCTGTTGCTGTTACTATGTTGTGTATGATGTCCCCAAGTATGGGAGTGGTTGCGTTTCTAGAGTGGAGGGCTGTAAGTACACTTAGAGAGTCTGTGTAAATAATAGTGTTTTTGAGGTTCTCGTTTAGTATTTTTTTTTGTTGCCACACACACTGCGTAACATTCTGCGCTGAAGATGGATGCGCACTGTGGAAGTCACATTGCTGTCTCCGAATTTCCTCGCACCACTGCGCTTCCTACGTAAACATTCGTTTTTGAACCGTCAGTGTAAAAGTCCGTAAAACTACTGTATTTTTCTTCGAGTGCAAGGAATTCCTGTACTATATGTTGTTTTGGAGTTTGTTTTTTGGAACCGCGTAAAGGTAAAATGACAGATTGCCGGAAAATTGTGCCATGGAGGCAGTGGAGCTCGTCTTCGAGCAATGGCAGGTAATGTGACCAGTACGCCGAGGTTTTGACACATCTCTTCAAAGCGCAGGAGGAGTGGCCTGATAGCTTGTGGTTTGTTGTTAAAAAGTGTTCTTGATGGGCACTTTGTGACTCTAGGGTAACATAGGTGTTTGGGAAGCGAACGGATTTTTAAAACGTAAGAGCAAGTGAGCATGGTTCTTCGGTCGTCGAGTGACGGTTCGTTGGTTTCTACATAAAGACTGTTAATGGGTGATGTCCTGTAAGCACCAGTGGAGAGACGCAAACCCAAGTTATGCACTGTATCTAGTCGTTTAAGGTATGATGGTCTCGCTGACCCATACACTATACATCCATAATCAAGGGTAGAGCGTACTACAGAGCGGTAAATTTTTAGAAGGCATGTCCTGTCGGCACCCCAATGTTTTCGTGACAGTACTTTGAGTATGTTCAGGGATCGGAGGCTTTCTTTTTCAGTGCATTTATATGAGGCAGGAAAGTGAGCTTTTTGTCAAAGGTTACGCCTAGGAATTTGTGCTCATTTTTCACCGGTAGCTGTGTTTTGTTCAGGTGTATAAATGGGTCGGCCTGTAAGCCTCGCTTAATAGAGAAAAGAATGGCCACGGTTTTCTGTGTGGAAAACCGGAAACCGTTCTTGTCTGCCCAGGTCACCAGTTTATCCATTGTCAGCTGTATTTGTCTCTCGCATGTTACCAGGTTTGAGGATGTGCAGGCTATTTGCAGATCGTCAACATAGACGGAATACATAATGGCCTTCGGTATTACTTTGGCTATGGAATTTACTTTTATAACAAACAATGTCGTGCTCAAAATACACCCCTGAGGAACCCCGTTCTCTTGAACGAAGCCCCTGGACAGGGTTGATCCTAGGCGCACTTGAAATGAGCGGTCGGAAAGGAAGTCCTTCAGGCAGTTCAACATCCTGCCACGGATGCCAAGATCTGCTAAGTCACGAAGGATGCCGAACCTCCAGGTGGTCTCGTATGCTTTCTCGAGGTCAAAAAAGACGGCAAGACAGTGCTGTCTGTGTATAAAAGCCTCTCGGACAGTATTTTCCAGGCGAGTTAAGTGGTCTGTTGTTGAGCATGATTTCTTAAAACCGCACTGATGGATGTCAATAAGTTCAAGAGATTCAAGCAGAAAAGTTAGTCTTTTATTCAGCACACTTTCGAACGATTTGGCAAGGCAGCTGGTAAGGGCTATCGGCCTGTAACTAGTAGGGGATGTTGGTTGTTTTTCAGGTTTCAGGAATGGTACAATAACTGCTTTCTTCCAGGCTTTCGGCAATCTTCCGAGCACCCACACTTGGTTAAAAACTTCAAGAGCGCCTCCACAGATGGCTGGGAAAGATGTACTAGCATTTCGTAATGTATATTGTCAGGGCCAGGTGCTGTCTTTTTTCCGGCCGAGAGAACTTCGTTTATTTCTTGGAGTGTTATTAAACCATTGTACGGTTCTTTTTTGCAACCCGTTGTTGGAAGTCTATGTTTCTCCACTGCATGTTTATGCTTTAAAAATGTTTCTGCGTAGTGTGAAGAACTAGAAATGTTTGAGAAATGTTCTCCCAAGATGTTTGCCTGTTCCTCTATATTTGTCTGTGTACCTGGAGCTGTTAAGAAAGGAATTGTGTAAGGAGAAAAGCTTCCGTTAAACTTGTAAACTTGTTCCCACATTTTTTTGGACGTAACTGAACTATTTATGCACGATACGTAGCTTCTCCATGATGTTCTTTCGGCATTTCGGCGGATGTACCGAGCTTTTGCTCTCGTCTTTTTAAAGTTGATGAGGTTCTCCTGAGTTGGGTATCTTCGAAAAACTCCCCAAGCTTTATTTTGCTTCTTTTTTGCTTCCCGGCATTCCTGCGTGTACCATACCTTGTTGTTTTGTCGTACTATTCCTGACGATTGAGGAATAGCTTGGCACGCAGCATCGATAATGCAGCTTGTAAAAATTTCATTCAGTTCGTCAACGTTAAGACTGTTTGAAAATAATTTCTCCAGGCTAGCCTTTTCTCTAAATAGTTTCCAGTCGGCTAGGTGTAGTTTGCAACGGCGTGGTTTACTAGGGATGACTGATGGTGGCGATGAAAAGTTAATCACTACCGGAAGATGATCGCTTCCGCACGGGTTATCGAGAACATCCCACTTCAAATCGGTAAAAACGGAAGAAGAGCTAAAAGATAAATCTATGCAACTCATTTTTCCTGAGGCTGGAGAGCAATATGTGGGTTTGCCTGTGTTGAGTAGGCAAACATTATTGCACAGAATAAAATCTAATATACGGCCCCCTAGTGTCTGTCTGTTCACCCCCCAGAAAGGGGAGTGTGCATTAAAATTCCCAACTACCAGATATGGCTCTGGTAGCTGATTAAAAAGTGATTCTAGGTCATGAAGTGTTACTGTGAGGTGTGGCTGAAGGTATACTGAACATATGGTAATTGTTTTAAAGCTAATGACGGTGACTGCAATGGCTTCATAATTCGTCTGCAGCTGGATTTCACGTGTTGCAACACCGCTCTTAACAACGACAGCAACACCTCCAGAGAGCCTATCTGCCTGCTCACGGTCACGGCGAAAGACTTTATAATTCTTAAAAATATTTTTTTGTAAAGGTCCCAAATTGGTCTCCTGAAGGCACAGTGCTACAGGAGACATAGAGCGTAAGAGATCTGTTGCATCGCTGTAATTTAAAATTCCACGGCAGTTCCAGTGGATAAGGAACGCCATGATTATTTTAAGGAGGAGTGTTTTGAGACCTCAGGTCCCTCGTTGTTGAGGGCCTGTTATCGTGTTTTTTTCTTTTTTCCGCTCAAGAGAGCCCCGTCGCCGTTGCGACCGAGGCGAGCTTTGACTTGTATCCATCGCCTCCATGGAGGCGCTGGAGTTCCGCGGGGAACCCGCGTGCAGGGGGGTGGTAGACTTCTCCCGAACGGCGGAAGCCTTGCGGGCTGCCGACTTGGAGGACGGCCGGCCCGTTGTTGGGGGTGGCATAGCAGCTCTCGCTGCATCTGCCAGGAGCGCGGATGGCCCTGCCTCAGCCTCACTAGGTGTGAACTGGGCAGGTGCCTGAGACCGGTGTGATGCGCCGCGCCCGAGGCACCACATCGGCGAAGTTTGTGTGGGGTGTTAAGGAGAAAGTGCCTTGCGACATTGCATAACGCTTTCTTGCCTCTTTAAAAGTGATATTATCTTTTGTCTTTATTGTAATGATTTCCTTTTCTTTTTTCCAGGCAGGACAAGACCTTGAGTAAGCAGCGTGCTCGCCTTCGCAGTTTGCACAGCGTGGCGCGGCGTCGCAGCCGTCTGATTGGTGGTCATTGGAGGCACATTTAGCACAGGTGTTGCGGCCGCGGCAGCTCTGGGAGCCGTGACCGAACTTCTGGCATTTGAAACAGCGTCTAGGGTTGGAGATATAAGGGCGAACGGAGATTTTTGCATAGCCTACCTCGATTGACTCGGGTAGGGTGCATGAGGCAAACGTCAGGACCAGGTGTTTTGTCGGAATCTCTTTGTTGTCTTTGCGGATTGTAATTCTGTGGACGTTGGTAACATTCTGAGGGTTCAGTCCTTCAAGCATCTCTTCCTCTGTTAGGTGCAGGAAATCATTATCTGAGATGACACCACGTACTGTGTTCAATGATCTGTGCGGTGTAACAGAGACAGGAATATCGCCAAAAGTTTCAATGTTTGCAAGCTTTGAAATCTGAGTTATGTCGAGCAGTTCGAGGAGGAGGTCACCACTAGCCAACTTTGTGACTTTGTACTGAGGGACCAGGGATTCTGTAAGAACTCTTGAAACAAGGAACGGGGATATTTGTCTGGCTGGCTTTTCTGTTTCTTTACTGTGGACGATGTGGTACTTCGGAAAAGTTGTCTTCTTTTTGCTGAAAAACTGTGTTGTGACATCCGTCCGTCCTCTTTTCAGAGGGTGATCATTATTAAGCAGGGAGGAAGCCATAAAAAAATTTGTTCTTCGGCCTTGGTGCCAGCCACCCACCATGGAGCCCAACTAGGGGACAGGACAGGAACTTGAAAACAAGTCCTGCTCACGCCAGCTGTACACCATTGCTATAACCGAATATGACGAAACCCAGGATAGTTCGCCACACAGGGTTAACCCTATCCGCCAGGAAAAAAGGAAAAACCAAGGAAGGAGGGGGAGACAGGAGAGTTGTAAGAAAGATGATAGGAAAGTAAAAGATGGAGGGGAGGATAAGGAAAAGACAACTGCCGATTTCCCCCGGTCGGGTCAGGCCGGAGGTGCCGTCTACAGGAAGCTGGGGCCAAAGTGGTGTGTTGCCTCCGCCAAGGGGCCTTAAGGGTCCAAACGCTCAGCATCGGTTCAACCACCAGGATCCCCTTTTCCCCGGACACGGCGATGCCACGCACGGCGAGGCGCGGGTGCTCGGGTCCGTGGTGATGCACAGTTCACCATCATCCCCTTTTGGGGATGTCCCTGCGGACGCTCGGGAACCCGCGGTGTCGCCACTCACCGTCGCGACGCCTGCAAGCTGCAGGCGCCCCCCTGCGGGGAGAGTGATATCATTTGTGATTTCTCTTATAGCTCAACAACAGGTGAAACTCGCTGCTGCCACAAACAAGACGGTCAAGCGGAGGCTGTCCCGACTGCTCCAGCTCGTAATCAGAGGCCTCCCGGTGTGCTTGTTGAAGTTTGAATTGATATCTCAACCAATGAAGCGGTAAAAATGCAAATAATACCGTCTAGATCCATCACCCGGTCAAGACACAGCGACAAGTGGTGCCTACCCTGTGCCTAAAGGTCTCCAGTGCCGCTGATATAAACAATGGCTAGTATGTCGAAGGGAGCAGCTGCGTGCTTCATTGAAAGCTCGCTTATTTCAAGAGTAGATTCACGATATGAACACAAGAGCTGTATGTGCTTGATCTTGGCTTTTATTGTTGTGAACGTGTACAGGCAAGTACAGAGATGTAGGTGCGGTGTGCCTCGACATAGCATAAATCTATAATGCAGCTCCACTGCATAATCAGCGATATTTCCTATGCCAACCAAAATTAAAATAACAATTACTGTAGGGTGAAAGTCTGCTATAGACCTCCTGCATGTTTGTAAACAAACGAAGTGGCGCTGCAGTCGCTAGCGAGCTCGTGGTAGGCAAAAGGTCGGGGAGTGGCGTCGCGGATAGGTGTTGAGCGCGGGTTTTCAAGGCTTGTAGGCGCGTTTCCAGTTTCTGCGAATCATAGCAATGGTCGATGCTTCCAACTTAGTAATTTGTTGAAGTACACGAGCTCGCGTTGGCCACGTGCGGCCTATAAAGAGAAATAGTTTGCCACTGTATTGTATATATGGTTAGTAGTAAACATGTAGAAAGCGTTCCTGCCGTTTATTTATGCGCTAAGCATTGAATAGAACAAGTTTTGACACTCTGCACTAGCCGGAATGATTACTTCGGGACAGTAGTGAGGGGAAGTGCTGGCCTTGTTTCGGCGGAGCAGACATGCGCTCATCGTCTGCTGACATACGTACGTGTCGCGCTGTGCGAAAGTGGGGACAGCGACTCAATCTATGAGGGACTCAGTAGTGGAGCGCTCTGGGAATGTCGACCGCCTCAGGTTCTTTAATGTGCACTTATATCACACAGCACACGGTCCTCTAGAGTTCTGCCTCCATCGAAATGTGGCCACCACTGTTGGGACTGAACTCGCTTCTTTCGAGTCAGCAGCTGAGCACCATGACAAGTGAGCCATAGTGCCAACTTGTGACAGGAATGAGCTAAAGGAGCATAAATGAGGATGAAAATAATGCAGTCATGAATTAGATACCTTATTTACTTGTGTAATGAATCCGCTTGCATCAAGTAGCCACACCCATTTCTGTTGTCGAGAATCCAGTTTTTTTAAAAGCAGTAGCTTTTCTTAGCACATTCCAGAGTTTCGCAACCGTACACAGTGCAGCCCTTGGCACAGCGAACATGGCAGAGTGCCAAGACGTGCACCCTTGACAGGAACGCTAGTGGTAGTGGCTTGCTTGGTGCACTAATGCGTGCCTGGATACACCAGTGCATGCGGCATGATTGATTAGTGGGAGGTGGTTTTTCGGCCGCATGCCAGCATTTGATGTCACGTGCGTGGTGGGTAGGGGAGGCACACTGTTAAACAGTGAGATATGAGTCCATATTAGCAGGGAACGTGATAACTCCGTTAGCATGCCTTCACTTTCCTTACCTAAAAAAAACTTATCTTAGAAACAGTTTGCCACACGTGTAATACTAATTTTTTGTTGCTTGTGTTGTTTTAATCCACTGCATGCACGTGGCACAGAACTGCAATTATGTACCTTTAGTCAAAGAAAAAAATTTCAGTTGATGTTCAGTGCTCATTCTGTCTTTTCTCTTTTTTTCATTCCCGTCCTAAGCACTGGTGTTTTTATTTAATGATGATGCTGCTCATGACCATCATCCTCACAGACAGAATTTTAGCAGCCACCAACAGGGCCCATATTCTGGAAGCGTCCAAAACATGCCTACTGAATTGATTAGTGGAGGTGACAAATTTGTGATGTCAGCTCACCTGTCTTTCCATCTCGGCTAAACCTGCGCTTGCTGTGCTATCTCACCTTATGCTTACGGTTTGGGCTTTTTGGTTTAAACAGTAAAAAACAATAAATAAAAGGTACGCTGAATTCAGTTTTAACCAAAAGGTATTGACATGTGCACCACTACCACCTGGCTATCTAGCAGGTGTTGCACTCAGTCACAGGAGCGAATGAACAGAGTATGGAAACCAGCGGCATGGTAATGTACAGTGTGATTAAGTAGTGCACTTGTGCATTTTGAGGTATCCCTCCCCTACCTTACATGCCTCTGCAGACTAAGAGGCTCCGCATTGTCACCAAATGCATACCAGCAGCTTCCCTGAATTTTGATCGACCCTCTTGATTGTATGAACATGCTTTCATTTCTTCTGAAAATTGTGATCAACCTTGTTCAAAATCATTTTTTTCAAAGAAAGAAAACCTCACTGCTTGCAATATACATGAACATAGTAGGACACAAGTTGAAAAAAAAAACAGCAGTTCGTAACAGTGGGCTACACCTGTATTACTCTAATGGCCAATAACAACAGAAAATGAAATCAGCTTTTTAATGTTTGGCTATACATTATATATATCAATTGTAGCAGGTTGACCCAAGGCTGGTGCGTAGCGGAAAGATGCCACACTTCTTTTTCGTGCGCACTTCTTTGTTCCTTCAGGGTCCATAGATAGCACGTGACAATATATATATATATATATATATATATATATATATATATATATATATATATATATATATATATATATATATATATATATATATATATATATATATGCCTTGTGGAGAACCTGTTTCCCCTCTCCGTTTCGATGCGGCCCATCTTCATCGTCGGCCGTCGGGACGGACAGCCCCCGGCTGGGCGAGGAGGGAAGTCTCCCTCATGGGGGAAAGGGAACGGCGACGGGAGCGCCAACTCGTAGGTTACGCGGAATTCTGCGGAACCGGAGAGAGGCCCTTCGGGATCCGGCCAGCGTCGCGAGCGGTTGGAGCCGCACGCTCCCGCCACCTTCCGCGGCAGGCGCACGGGGATCCGTTGTGCCTTGCCGCTGGACTTCTAGTTCCAGGCAGCGAAGCGAGCGCAGCAAACGCGCGCTCTGACCGCCTTCCCCAGCAAATGCTAGGGAATGGCTTTGCCCCAAGGATGCAGCGCGCACGGGAAAACCCGGCCGCCATTATCGGCGCATACAAACGTTCGCCGCCGATACCTCCGAAGTCGCGCCCCTGCCCCAGCCGGTAAGTCGGAAGGCCTTCTTACGTAGCCTTCTATTTCCGAGGAATGCCTCGTTGATGTTTTGTAGCTAGCTGGCCCACTCTGTGTATTAATTGCAAGTGTAATAAATAGCATATGAGTGTTAACGCTGTGTCGTCCCTTCCCTTTGTCCCTCGAGCACGAATCCCTCCGCGGTTAGCGAGCGGGAACGCTGCATCCGCGGAGTGGGAGTGCGGGCGGGGCGAAAGGCTTTGTTTCCCTCGTAGTTCCACAATGGCGCCCAACGTGGGGCATGCTCTTGGGACGAGGGACGACAGTCAGTTCGGTTCGTGGAATGCCTGCCCGGATTTGGAACAGCGTTAGGCCTGACCCGAATTCGGAGTTGCTAACAAGGCGAAGATGCTTTCTTGACAGCGAGATGAGCGTAATAGCAGCATGGGAGGATTGCCGTGCATGCTACGCTTTTGATGAGCACTTCATCGGTACACCTGTGGAAGGTGAACCTACGAGGTCCGCTCATGGAGAGCGAGACCGAGACGTCCACGGAAAACAGCAAGCCAGAAGCGAGTGAATGCGGAAGCCTGGAGGGTGGCCCGATTTTTTGCGGCTGGACACGAATGCGCCGCGAGAAGGAAAGCACTGAAACGAGGTGGAGAGACGCTGCCTGGTTGGCTGAGCGATTCTCGCGGCCGGCTGTTACCAGCAGCGGGCAGCATCCCCCGCGCTGCCTGTCGCTTGCGCGGCAGCGGCGGGGCGCGCGTGCGTTTGCTTGACGCCGCGGCTGCTGCGGCCACGCGGGTTACGCATGTTTGCTACCGCGGCAGCAGCGGGGTGCGTGCGTTTTCTGCGGCCACGCGGGGTACGCATGTTTGCTACCCCGTAGGTAATCTGGGTAACACATGGTGCAGCCCTAAAACCACTATCATTGATCTCAGTTAGAAAATTTACCTAGCCCAGCCTCTAAAGCCTGTATGTTATAATGAACATGGGAAGTGGGGCCAAATCATCGAAGCTGTTAAAATCATCTGTGGCTTTTAACAGCTATTGTCCATAGGTGACATGCGCAGACAAACTGCTGTATGGATGCTGGATATTTTTTCGATAGATGGCTCTTGAGTGTATCTGTTCCATTTTGATTTTTATAATGCAGCAGATATGGCTGTCAAAGGCAGATAATTCTCATTTTGTCAAGCATCATTTGTCAAGAACAGTCTTGCATATTGCACACATTTGCAAAAATCCATTTTTTTGTGGAACAGATTCCTAACAGTTCTATGTAATAATAGTAACAATACTGTATTGCTCCACAGTAATAATACATCTATTTGTTGAGTCAGCCCAAACTGCAATTTCTTGTAATGGTGTGTACCCAGCAGTCAGTACAAAATAGTTGCAATAGAAATCAGTTAAGCAATTCAGAATGAATGAAGCATGGTCAGTGGATGATCATGATAATAATGGATTTCTACGGCCAAAGAGTGCCATGGCACAAGGTATTTTTCATTTCTCAAGGTGGGGTCAAAGACCCATTTCCCAAGCATTTCACCCTAAATAAGCCGAGCACTAGACCAGGGAAAAGCTTGTACCCACTGTATCACCAGTGGGTACCCGACGGCACTGGGGATAGAACCCCGCACCTCCCACATGCGAGGCGAATGCTCAACCACCATGGTCAATGGAGGTTTTGTTTTTACCTAGAATGCTTTCAGTGAACTATTCAAGTGCACAGACAATCTATTAGTTGGAAAAGACAAAATTCTGGAGACAGAATTTGGAACAAGAAAAGCAAAACAAAACACCATTTGATGGAAAGATTTGGGATGTCTTAATGAGTGTGCAGGTATGTGACGTGTTAAGTTTTCTTGACCCATAAATGAGCGGTTACCACTGCATTATCTGTTCAAAATTTCTGGTTGTTTGCTAAAACAGAAGACCGGGCTTCTTGGTAATTCATCTTCTATGGAACCGGGCAGAAAAGGACACGGATGCAGAAAAGAACACGATGCCAAGTGTTTGAAACAGGTCATTTCTCAGCAATGTGCAAGAAGCAAGGAAGTTGCTAAATTTGTCACACTTTCACATTGCTGGACTGTGAATTTGTGGCATACCTTTTCCATTACTGTCCATGCAGCCTTCAGGGAACTGCACTATGTGTTACTGGTACCATATGGACAAATTGTCCATGTGAATGAGAACGCGTGCGGTCATTCCGCAGTCACTAGAGTATTTGGCTGCTCCTCTTCCTCAGATGCACAGTCATCTTCGCATGAGCACATCAATTCTCAATGTAGCCCCTAGCAACAGGAGTACACTTCCACCACTTGTGCATTAAAAGCATAAGAGCACGTGCTTTGCTTCACCCACCCTATGCTCAGACCTTGTGCCAATGGGCTTTCGTCTGCTTCCCCAGGATGAAGGAAAATTTGAAGGCTACGAACTTTTCATCTTATGAATAGGTCACCTATGCAGTGTGCACTTAGTGTAGTCAACAGATGCACTAGTAACAGTAGTTACTACCACTAGTGGAGACTGCCGAAAAGTTGGGAATAAATTCATTGCAAACTTACTTTTAAGTGTAACTTCCTTCAATTTTTTCAACTAGTAAGTTGCAAGGCAAGAAGCGAAATTTATTGATTACACCTTGTATTATCAACACGTCTTTAATTTGCAGTTAAAAAGGTGTTTTCCACAAATGGCCAGTGGCTGATAAGGTCATAGCAAACATCCTTGTTCTGTCAAGACGCACAAAGGACTGACCTTTTCCATAGGCACAGTGAAGAACATGATGGGCTTTTGTGCTTTCTATGTTGCCAGAGAGCATCAGTTGGTGCCAGCATATGCACTACATCCGGGGTTTATGTAATCAAGTGCTGGTTCTGACTATTCCACAGAGAGCTTCCGCAGATATATACCTGTATCTTTTCACTTTGACATAAAGGCGCAGGCACAATTTCACTTCTTTAAAAATGAAACTGTCAAGAACCACCCCCTTCCAGTTTCACTTCACTTGAATAACACGATAGCCAGCAAGCTCTGGTGTCCTTCTTTCAGGAATAGATTTGAATAGAATAGAAGCTTTATTGTCCGCAATTTTACATACAGATTTTTCTGCCGCACCTAAACACCTTGGTGCTTGTGGGTGGGCCGGCAGAAGCAGTGCACACCATACACCGGACAACGAAACGCTCACAAATATACTAAGTTGACTCATAAATCAACACTATTAAAAAAAAACGGGCAAGTATATCCTCAAAAAAGTGATGCCACACTCTTGTACAGAGTTCAAAGACGTAACAATATGCAGAAGTACAGGAATAAACCATCACGAAAGTAGTGACAATTTTCACACGCAGTTCTGCCGAGTAATAGAGCCAGAAAGCAGAAAACAACGATACACTGCCCCTTAAATGCAACAAATTCCATAAGTGCACTTTTCATTTTCTAAGTAACTGAAGACAGTCATGCTCATGAGGCTGATAAGGAAAATGAAATAAACGAATAAAATAAGTACAAAAGAGCAACATAAAAAGATTGGCAACGCTTTAAGAAACACGATTATGGCAAGCAGGAGTGAAAGAGAAAAAAAAGTAAAAGGAAAAATCCCGTTATAAAAGCACCCAGTTTCTTAACGGGAATTTTTATTTTTTTCTGTCGCTGATACACAGGAGCTCGTCAGGTAAGCTGTTAAACTGTGGTAAATAATACCTATGAGTTCTTTTCCCATAATTAGTATAAACTCGTGGCACCATAAGTCTTTCCTTTGGCCTTAGTGTTCTTTGCTCACAGGTTCTTTGGAAACTTATGTCATAATAATTTGTTGTTAGAATTACATACTAATATCTGTCTTAAATTCAATAGGCTTAAATTATTCATGATGTCTTCATTCTGTCTATTATTGAGTTGTGTCACGTACACACTATTTCTGGAAATCTTACGCAGCAGTTCATTAACTTTTGTTTGCCGAGTAACAGAGCAGCTGCCGTAGATTGTTACAGCAGATCATAGGATGCTTCCGCCTACAGACTGAAATACATTGTAACATGTTTTAACAGTTGCTCCTCGTAATTTGTATATATATGCCTCAACTTGCCTTAACCTTTTACAAATGTATGACATGTTCATCCCAGGTAAAGAACTCATCTATGCGCAGACCCAGATATTCGACAGGGTGGGTATAAGGAACTGGGATGCAACAATTGTCACATCGCAGTCCATGAAGCCTTAATTCGCCATTAAGTTCGACGCACTTGTGAGGATTCCTAATGCACATGAATGCACATGTTGAAATCGCCTGCTAGACACTAAATTGTCCCTATGGTCAAGTTTTCCCAGAAGTTTTTCAAACTCGAACAAGAACTCACCTATCGGCCCGCTAGGCAGATGGTAAGCTGCACAGATGACAAAGGTGTGTTCATCAGACGTTATATTTACAATCACTGTTTCCATGTGTTGTGTAGGTATGGCGGTGCGTTCAGTATTCCATTCGTTTCTAATGTACAGCAGAATGCCGCCTCCTTGACCAGTTTCACGGCAAAAGTAATATGACTGATAAGCTGACAACTCATGTTTCACATGTGGGTTCATCCGCATTCATTTCTGTCAACGCTATTACATCTGTTTGCTCTGGCTTCTCGGATAAATGTAAAAGAAATTCATTCCAATGCTTACGAATACTTCTTATATTGACATGAAGTAAATCGACGCCTTTCTTATACCCTTCTTCAAACGCAAACTGCTTTGCATACACGTGCCATCCGTATAGGTCTGTAAAATTTGTGCACCCATTACACTTCCTCGAAGTCATCAATGAATGAATTCGAATGACTTTGTCTCCCTCTTTCTTTCTCATGAAGACCTTGCCGTTTCTTGTCCACGTGAATTTGAAATCTTTCACGCACTTTTGATTTTGCAGCCCACCACAACTGCCGAACATGACGATTCATGTTGTCGATGATGTAGATGTCTTCCGATTTTAATTAATCTCTCTTCGCGGCCCATGAATTGCGAACATTTCGATCATTTAAGCGGACCAATACTGGAATTTTTTCTTCTTTAGCTTTTAGCCTGTGAGCAGCATCGACACTCTCGGAATATGGTGTGGGCAAACCAATCTCTTGTGAAAGGAATGCCCAAACACTGAAGATATCTTCATTTTCCCTGAAAGGGATGCCGTGTATATTTCAATGTTCTTGCGCCATGAATACTGTTTAACATCATTTACAGCTATCTTTAGTTGTTTCGTCTCATGGCCACTTTTATCCAGTTGTTCGTGAAGTTTGCACATGTGTTTACAAAGCTCTGCAATGTTTTTTTTTTCATTTTCTGCAGTTTTTTCCATGATGTAATCGTACTGCCCTGATAAAAATTTCATCGATTCTTCTATGCTGGCAACTGTTACAGCTTGCTCTTGTGCCGTTTCTAAGATATCGTATTGTCTTGAACTGTGAATGCTCTATCGACTCCATCCTGTTGAGAATGTCAGCAAGTTTCTGCAATGTCTCTGTTCCGTGTTGCACAAGGAGTTGAATATTGTCAGCTTCTGTCTGACTGACCTGTTCTCTGGTTCGGTAAACAATGGTCCTCTGTACTGTTGTTATTGTCAGGCAGAAGACTATGGTACGGTTACTGTGTCAGTAAGGGTGAAAAAAAGGTACAAAATTCTTAGCATAGTGAAGCTATTATTTAGAGAATAAACAATATTGGAACATTTGCACCTCACAACATTGTTGATTTATGTCGTGCCCCATCTTTGTTGTCAATTTAAAGCACAGCAAAAAGTACAACAGCATGAAATGTGGACCGCATATATATAAGGCGGCTTTTTCGGTACCTGTTGCAAGTTTATTCTCAGTGACTCATGAATATAGGACATTAAAAAATAGTTGCTGTCACGCGAGGACACCAGGGTCAAAACGGTTAAATGGCTCCGATACTTTCTTGCATGTTCTGCAACCTGTGGGCACAAAATATAAATCAGTCTTTTTGTGCTGGGAAAGCTGCATAAGAAAAGCAACGCGCCATATCTTTTTCTTTCTAGTGCTGCACCAAAGCCAGGAGGGCCCTTTATACCATCCTGGGCAGAATTTCTGCAAATAATTTCCTGACTCGGGGTGTAGGCAGCTTAGTGTGGTAAGGTTGAAAGGGCCCCCTGCATTACTTTGGAATGTCTGTTGGGTTCGTTGGTAGCCAACGGTTGTGATGGGGCACCATCAAGAGTGTTGCTGGCTGGTGTTGATGGAGAGTTCTGGGAATCTTCAACGCCATTCTCAGGAGTTTTGCAAGGGCTGCAATCACCCTCTCCTTGGTAGGACACCTCTCCTGTTGGCTGCTTGACTTGGGACACCTGATGATCTACAGCATAAACACCATTGGCGCAGCATGCCTACAGCTGCTTCTCTTGACAGTTCATGTGATCTAGACCTTGTCAAATACACACGGAGTATGTGACGCATGAGTCATATGCATTACAGAGTTGTCCTCAGTATGATATTGTCAAGCATCCAGAACCTGCATGCTTCCCAGCACTCTACCTGTCTCTCAATCTGTAAGCACGCCAACAACTGAATTTTAAACATGCAATTTTTCTCATCACAATGAAAAACGTGTTTCTAAGGTACTCAATTTCACAACACTTGTCAGAAACACTGTAGAAGATTGTAATTGAAAGCTTTTTGATCACCGAATACCAGTTTTTATGTATCCTGAAGAAGCTGGAAACCATGATCAGTGAGTGAAGATCACAACTGCCAGACAGTAATTTTACCATTTTCTTCTATAGAACATGCATCCATTTCAGTTTCCGTACCAAAAGCTGTTATGGCGCAGTGATGTGCGCCTTGTCGACAAAACTTTTTTTACTGCTTCAACCAACAAATGCAGAACACTTTAGCGGCATCTGGTGACAAAAGCTTGAAGCACCTCATTGGCAGTGCGAAGGGAGGGTTCCTTTCCATCGAAGGACGCAATCGAGAGAGCGTAAACTAAAATAAAATATGACGAACACTCCCGAGAGAGAAAACAAGTTCTGCGCTCAACAAATATAATATTTTACTGAGATATGGTCACATCGTGGGATACACTGATATAGCGGCAAGGTCTCGCTGCAAGTGGCATTTGTTTGTTTTATGCAATTTTCAACAAAAAATTAAAATTATAAATCTTTGTTTCATATTGCAAAGCTCAATTCTACTACATGAGGCAACACATCATTTTCACCACAGCCTCAAGACACGTTTTGGTAAGTCTTCAGTCCCTTTAATGTGAATTATGCAGAAACTACCCATAAATCATTCACCTACTCGCTCTTTTGCGGCTCTACTAAACACAAATGCAATAATGCAAAGCTTATTCGGCTCGCAACTGCAGCTGTGTGTTTCCTTCTTTCGAATGATGCACCAAACATTAGTGTATATGGATCACCATGTGGTGTTTGCCTATGACTGCTATATAATATATAATTGATTTTCTTCTGACATGGGTTCAATCCCTGCTGCGGTGGTCACATTTCGATGGTGGTAAAATGCTAGAGGTCCATGTACTGTGCAATGTTTCTGCACGTCAATGAACTCCAGGTGGTTGAAATTATTCGGTGCCCTCTACCACAGAGACCCTCATGGCCTGATTAGCTTTGGGATGCTAAAACCTATAAAACCAAACTAAAACCACATTAAATTTCTACTCTCATCTGTTTCGGTTTCACTGCCGCGATGGCTCAGTGGTTATGGTGCTCTGCTGCTAACCCAAAAGATGTGGGTTTGATCCCGGCAGTGGCGGTAGCATTTCAAGACAAAACGCTACACTCGTGTACTGTGCAATGTCGGTGCCCGTTAAAGAGCCCCAGGTGGTCTAAATTATCCACAGCCCTCCACTATGGTGTTTCTCATAGCCTGAGTCGCTTTGGGCTGTTAAACCCCACAGTCCAAACCAGCGCAGCTAAGCATCTCAGCTGCCGTAAGCAGGCAAGGCACCCATCGTCTTAGCAGCAAACGCGGGAGTAGTCATGCATAGCATTGGTTCGGGCCGTGGAAGATGCGTGACAAGTGACCACTTCATTCGAGCGTCAAAACTGTGAAAATTGGACAAGGAACCTGGCAGCCCTGGGCGGCTCACCACCACATCTGTGCAACCCAGGCTACGCTAAGGGACTTCAAGTAATGCAGAAAGTTGAGCGAGTAGGTGATTCATTATTAAGCTTGGCACCAGCTTGAGTAAAAAGACACAGAAGAGGCACACAGGTCAACGATTGTCCTGCGTGCCTCTTCTGTGTCTTGTCTTCCACTTACGCTGGTGCCAAGCTTAATGATGCTAGGCGAGCCACGTGCGTCGTCGGCCGTGGCAATAATCTCATCTCTTCCATTGTCAGCAAACAACGAAACAGCCAACGAACGTAAATGTCTGAGAGCAGATGTGAACATGAGTACGTAAGTAGATGTTAAGGCAGGTAGGCGTGAAAGCGAGTGAGCTGAGTGAGTGAAAGGACCGGTGTTGAAATCCCTGTGCCGCGCAATTCTCGATCGGTTTTTTTTTAAAATTCCGCGTGTCGATGGAATTGCATTATCAGTCGTGGGGTGCGGCCTGACCTCGGTGACCAGAACCGACAATGCACTCCATCACCAGAATAGGATTTCGCCACCCTGGTGCAGTATTTGTCCACAACCTCCCATATGAACAAACCAATTGAAGGCAAGCACAGCAGGGGGCGGCAGAAAGTTAGGTGGGCGAATGAGATTAAGAAGCTTGCGTGGATAGGAACCGTGACCACAGTTTGCACAGGACAGGGTTAATTGGAGAGATATGGGAGAAGCATTTGTCCTGCTGTGGGCGTAGTCAGGCTGAGGATGAGCGATTGTAAGTGGACAAGAGTCTGAGTGAGTGAGCCACTTCTCATGATGCCGTGGTATGTGGGAAATACAAAGTCGATGGAACTGCCATATAATGACAGCATTAGAAATGTTAGGTTCATTGGATACATTTTACTCCCGCAGTGGGCCTTTGCTAAATTTCCGGTTTATTGACTAGATACGCTGAATCGTCGCTGAGGTATAACTCGTTCTCTGAATTAACAAGCCTCTAGATTTTGACCTTTAACATGCAGGAAAGTTAGACGAAAAAATAGATTTGAACAGTTCAGT
>JARKHS020001943.1:0-156806 GCA_030143305.2 Amblyomma americanum | reverse complement strand
GGTGGGAGTCCGGCTTCGGGGCATCGTATTTAACTAAAAGCTTCGTTGTGGCTTTCTTCTTGGCACCGTTGATCTGAGTAATGAGTTCGTCTAATTCTGTGGGAACGTTCACCTCACCGAGCATTCTGCGAAAATCGTCCCATGAGACGTGCTCCTCTATTCGATGGCGTTGTTGCCGCTTTAGTGACTTTCGCCCTCGAGGGGCCCATGACACCACCACGGGATAGTGATCACTGCCCATGACATCATCAGCCCGTGACCATATGATCTCATTAGGATGCGAAACAAGTGTCAGGTCTGGAGAAGTGTCTTGTTGACCTTTGTGCTGGCCACAGCGACTGGGCAACGTAAGGTCGTTAACGATGGTCAGTTTGTCTTTGACAATGTGCTGCCATAGATGCCTTCCCCTAGCATCTGAGCGATGATATCCCCAGCTGGTGTGCATGGCATTAAAATCACCCCCAACTATAACGCGATCCTGGGGATATATCCTTAAGAAGTGTTCTATAAAAGATATATCTACTCGATATGTCGTAGTACCGAAGGATCTGGCAAAAACCGAAAAAACCAATGCTTGTTGGTCATGAAGGAACTAGACACCGCAGCGGACACGGGACAGAGAAAGAAGACGACACAGGGCGGTACTTGCAACTAAAATTTTATTTAAAACTTCATGGCTTTATAAAGACAGAGGCACGTGTGATCCTACAATCAAGAAAAAGGGGAATGAAAAGCAACAGATAACACGACCTAACTGACAACAATGCACATGAAAGATATGCGAGTCACAATCTACAGAAATCAGACTTTAAAACGTTATGCAATGCTCATCATGCGAGTCACAATCTACAGATATTAGAAGTGTTAAAAACCGTCGACCGCATGTGGAAGCATGAAAACCACAAGACAAAGGAAGAAAAGAACATCAAAAGGAAGCAGCCCAACCTGTTACCTGTCAAGGAAACCCAGTTCTTTTTGGAGGATGGAAACCGAAGGCGAACTAACGCATTCATCCGGTTGCGAGCGCAAGATGGCAATGGCCTCCATAATCTCTCTCAAGCTGCCCTTTCCTTCTTCCAACAATCTGGGTCTGGCTAAACTGAGGCCAACAACCCCGACACTTGCGGCAATGAACAGGCAGATTCGAACCCCCCGCCTCCCCCAAGGAACGCGCATGTTCTCTCAAGCGATCATTTAAGCACCTACCGGTTTGTCCAATATAAAAACGCCCACAACTGAGGGGGATCTTGTAGATTACCCCTGTTACACATGCAACACGCTTATTTTCTTCCAAATGTTTCTTGCCGTAAGTTCCTCGAATCGAGTCCCCCTCTCCCACTAGGATCACACGTGCCTCTGTCTTTATAAAGCCATGAAGTTTCAAATAAAATTTTAGTTGCAAGTACCGCCCTGTGTCGTCTTCTTTCTCTGTCCCGTGTCCGCTGCGGTGTCTAGTTCCTTCATGTCTCACCAACTGGCCTACACATCTACCCTCCTAAGCTTGTTGGTCCCCTTCTAATGTAAGGCGCACTCCCGCTACCTCTTGCGTCTGCGTGCACCACGCGGACGTATCAAGCTCGGTGTGGGCAGCGCGAGAGAGAACAAGTACGCATGCCTGCCCATAGGCTACTGGATTCGCGGATCGCGATCCTGGCCCAGGACGTCGGTGCTCTATGGAAGGGGTGCAGTAAGGTTTGTACCCTATTAGATTGGGCCTATTAGTACCAGTCTCCTGAAGCAGGATAGCTAGAGGAAGCGTCGGCGTGATGGACAGTCTCCTTTGAAGTTCTGCTTGTTTGCGACGGATTCCCCGGCAGTTCCATTGTAAGAACCATATAGGAGAGTCCGAAGCAAAAATGTCATGAGGTTTAGCGCTAGTGCCCGCCATTTTGAAACTGGAAGGTGCGCGGAAGAGAAGATGATGTGTGCCCAATTCCGGGCTCTTGATTCGGAGAAGCCTGCGACAGTCCTAAGAGTGGAAGCATGCGCTTGATTACCTCAGCAGTGACCATTTCGATAATGTGCTTGAGTTGGTCTTCATCTAAGTGAACCGTGCGTGTGCGATCTTGCGCCAGATGCGTTGCTGCACCGCGCTGTGTAGCACGGAGAGTTTCAGCATAAGCACGGTGTATGTGTGCTTGCTTTGACGCCGTCGCGGAATGCTCAAGAGATCTCGTTAGGGATGGAGGTGTGGCATTCCTTAGACTAGTGCTCTCAGTTTGTGTAGAGCAGCCGTGCGCATTTTCCCCTCTAGTTTTATGTTCACTGCCTCGTTCCTTTGGTAACGGCTGACTTTGTATTGGAGGGAAGTCCTCCTTAACAAGCACAATTTGCTCCGAGGGTGATCGCTGTGCGCTGGCAGGGCTCTTGTGCGCAGCCGTCGAAAACGTTTCGTTGCCATGTAGAAGCTCGGCTTGTTGCTTGCGCTCCTTTCGTCGCGATACTCGGATTCGGCGGACAATGCCGTTCCTCAGGGTTTTGGTAGCCTGTCGCCGAACAGGGCACTTCGGGTCTGTAGCTACGTGTTGACCTCCGCAATTACGGCATAGTGGTTCTGTCGGGCATACCTCGAGGTTGCCATGTGCGGGGCGACCGCAGAACGAGCATCGACGTTGGTCGACTAGTGGACACGAATTTGTCCTATGTCCGATTTTATGACAGGTCTCACATATGACAGATTTCGGGTGATAAGGTATGACCGGCAGGAGTATGCTGTATAGATGGATTTTGCGGGGAAGACTGGAGCCCTCAAATGTGATGAGGGCTGCTCCGTTCTTGCCCATTGGCCTGGCACTGATTACCTTGCACGAGTAGCACGTGAGGTTGGCCATGAGCTGTTCGCTTGTTAGCCCGTTGGCCCGATATATGACCCCGCGGATCTGGCCGGAGCGAATGGTTTCATAGGCTTGTATAGATGTAGGCTTTCCAGAAATTAAGACAGACTGCAGTCCGAGAAGATGGTCCCTGGCATGCGTATGCGATACGTCGACCGCAAACTGATTGCTTCTTTCAAGAGGCCGTACTTGAAAGCCTGAGTGAAAATGGATTTTTTGAAGCTCATCGGCAATGGCTCTGTGCAGCCAGTGTGCGGGGAGTGAGCCTAGTTGTCCAGGTGAAGTTAGCTTCATTATCACAGTATGTTTAACACAGGTTGGATCGGCAGCTGTAGCTTTGTTCTTTCGCCTAACAGGCTGCCAGTCATCCTCTTCAGAGTGGTCATTATCAGACGAGTGATCGGTTCTGCCGAATGTGGTGACCATGGGAGCCGAGGAAGGGCCCCGCGATTGAAAATGCGTATCCGCGTAGCAACCATTTATTGCTGTCTGCGAGCGGCCAAATTTTACGCCGTGTCGTTTGTTCACCAAGCGAGCGTTTTCTTGAGTTATCTGAGAAGTGCCTAACCCCATCCTAGGCTGCTTAGCAAATTTCGAAAATGGAAAAGTGCAAGATCCTACCTGAGAATGGTTATTTCCAGGCATGTTTTCCGTGGAAAGAACAGAGAAGGGATTGGAGACAGGTATCGCCGCAACCACTTGGCTGGATTCGTCGTCCGTCATGCTTGCGTCGGCGTCGAGCACAGCGACAGATTGCGCCGCGTTATCTGTGCCGCTACGAAGCGATGTTGCCTCGGCGGCTTGCTGCGGCTCCCCGGGAGCCATGTTGGCGGCATCGGCGGTGGGCGTATCGGATGTATCCGGATGGTTTCCTGTGGTAGTCTTCGACATGGAAGCGTTGAAACTGTTGCCCACAGGTGACAAGGAACACGATGGCACTGGCCCATCCATTTTTGGGAGCCTAGCCCAAAAACGTCCGGGCCAAAAAGCTTCGAAAAGTCGGAGCGATGCGAACGTGCGTCAGTTCGAGACGGCTGCTTGCAGCCCCCCCCCCCCCCCCCCCACGACCAATCATTAATTTATCTGCCGTCTGTCACAGTGGTCGGCGTGCTCACAATTCGGTGGGTAGGTTACCATGACCCCGCAAGGTGGCCCGGCTAGATTGCTTCTGCGGGGAGTTTTCGCTCAAACCGACGGCGACAGCAACGCCGTATTTTCTGCAGAATGGGGTCCTTAAAAAACGTAAGCTGCTGGGTGAGTTGGTTTCGATAATTCATGAATAAATTGCTACGAACGGGGCGTAGAAGGGCACAGGCAGGGACAGGGTCACTGCCTGTGCCCTTCTTCTACGTCCCGTTCATTGCGCTGTAGTCATGGAGGATCCTTAACGCTATCATGTTAAAATAAAACTTGTGGGTCATCGATGATTCGCGCTGAAAATCATGAGGCATGGATACAAGATTCAAACAAGTCACTCTCCCAGATCACACTCACTCTTCCGTTCAATTTTTGCGCCCTGCTCGATGCGCAAGCAAACCTTTCTACCTATATGCCGCCTGTGCGCACTGCCGTTACTAGTACGTCAATCAATCAATCAATCAATCAATCAATCAATCAATCAATCAATCAATCAATCAATAAATCAATCAGTCTTTATTTCGCCAGGAAAACTGTAGAATACGCCTGAAGAAAAACCGCTAACGAGTTTGACAATGGCCTGTGGGCCCTATGCTAGAACAGCTCTACTGCAGGGGCGGTAATTATTGTAAATAGCGAAAGCAAAGGCTTTCCTAGCGGAGAGAAAAAACAGGCGCGAATAACGGCAAATAGTATAAGTAAGGATTAATTGTACTATATTACTGCATCTATCATAGATTAATGAGACCAATACTGAAAACGATGATGGACAAAGAAAAAAACGTAAGGATTGCCGACGTTACAATAACCCGTGCCTGCGCATTTCCCAATTACAAATTCATGGCAGAAAAAAAGATCACGAAGTGTATACAAGGCGCTGAAGGTATTATATAAGAAACAGATTAAAATTAAACAAAGGAACGGCGTTCATCAGTTCCTAGCAATGCGCTGGTCTTCTATGAGATTTTTTTTTTTGAACAAAGAAACATGAACGCCACAGAAATTACCCCAAAGGACCAGCACCCGGACCAGAGAAGTTATGCTAAGAATCATAGTTTTTACACCCCAGGGAGTCATCTAATAACCAGCGAACTGAAACGCCCGCTGCAAGTCGGGGGCGTCACTGTTAGGCAGGGTCAGTGTGCCGGACAAGCGACGACGCAGTGTCAGGCAGGTCCTGTCTCCGCGATGGCCTGGAGCAGGGGCGAGTCCGAGTCAGAGCCCGTTTCGCTGCACTGTCCGCGGATGTCGTCCATGATGGCGTCAAACACCGCCACGGGTGTGTCGCCCATGCCATCCTCGTACGATCTGCGCATGCGCAACCTCAGCTGCTCGGGTCCCGCCATCGCGGCCACCTGCGCGGAGGGCGCATTCAGTCATAGACCTACCTAATGGCAGACGACAATAAAGTAGAAGTGTTTTCTTTGGGCCGGGGAAACCAGGTAGACATGATAGTCACAGCAAGCATGATTACGTTCTTTCGAAGGCAAAGTCATACATGACTGATGGATGCGTGCTAAGATCGTCCCCCTTGGAACGGCATGGCAGCAGGTGCCACCAGGCTCGATTTCTTTGTTGTGTGTATATTCTTCCCAACCTTCATGCCTTCAAAAGTAGCCTAAATATGCCGAATCTGCCTACATTTACGCTGTGCCTATTTTCAGTCTCTGAACGTATGCTTACGTCACTACGCTGCTTGCATAAAAAAACCTATCATGCTGTGTTAAACGCGTAGTATAGCAGTTCGAATTCGCCTGATGAACATAAGTTAATATATAGTTTTTTTATGCAGCTTAGCAAAATGGATATATGGTCCTCAGGAGCGCGCTGTACAAAATGTGGAGATGGTACGTGCCTTCATGGTCGGTATTAGCCCCGAAATGCAATTTGCTGGAAATGTGAAAGGGCAGGGAAGGCATAGTTCATATTTCGAACTAGGATGCATAATGGAACTGCGCAAACGAAAAGAGGGACGTAGGGGAGGAAACAAACAGGAAAGAGTCCGCATGTCCTGTTTGTTTCCTCCACGTCGATGCGCATGTCCTGCGCATGAGCATGCAGCATTTTTCTGCCATGCTGGCGTGTGTGGCGCCAGAGAAATGTGATGCGTTGTTCGTCAATGTTTCAAGTGTGAATACGACGCTTGCATAAATATGACGTTTCTATGAAACAAAACTCGAAGTCCCGCGCTCTCTACTCTGATTCCTCCCTTCACTGTAAGCCTAAATTAGCCTGAGTAAGAAAATAGATGGCTGCCGTCTCCTTTTAAACTCTGTATAATAAAGTAGTGCAACGAGCATTAAGAGGTGAAAGAAAAAGCCCTTTTTTAAAGCCGTCACCAAATTAAGGAGTAAAATAAAGCATTCAGATGATTTTGCTACTTTTCCAAACAAGAGGGCGTCGTCTTGAATACAGCACTACACCCTAAATGATTTTAAAACCCCTTTCTGAGTGTCTATCCGCCGCGTAGCGGCAGCTGCCGGTTCACCGCGCTCACAAGTGCCGACGTCGACTTCCTCGTCACTGCTGGCTCGCTTCTAGCCTCTGCTCTTGCTGCATCACGCTTGTTTGTGGTGATACAAATCACCGGATCATCGCCTCCTTGCGCGGCAGTATGCTGTAGAAACTGCGCATCTGAAGCCGAGAGCGAATTCGCGGAACGCTTAGTGTTGCTTTCCTTGCGCTGGCAGTCCGGGTCAGGATCAGCTTCTCTGGGCTAACATGGCGGTGCGTGACGCGTCGACCCCTCCGCCGCGCACCCACTTCTTTAGCTGCGATTGGCGTGATACAGAAGAATGGTTATCGTCGACCTGGGCAGCAACGTGCTGCACTGGACGTACCACTCAAGCCGCGAATACGGGCTGAAGCAACGAATGGTCATTGATACTCTGCGCAAGAGATAAATGTCAGCAGCAGCCGTTTCGTCGCGAGGACATGGCGGTGCGTGTGTGAAGCATCAGTCGTTTCGACACCGGAGGTCCCCCTTATTCCTTCGCTGTTGCTTCACGAGCACCTTGCACGATACACAAGACCGGATTATCAGCAGTGTTGTGCTTCGGTAAGCAGCATTGAAATCTTCTTTTAAGCCACTGACGCGCATGCACTAAGCGCCACTGTGCCGCGACATGCAGTGAACTCCGGAACGAATTTCTCTGTGCCGAGACGAAAGGCTTCATCGTCGCCCCAAGGAGCCAATCCACAGAGCGGTCACTAAGTATGTGAAAAATGTGCTGTGTCCATGCGGCTGACAAAAGCGTTCGACAGTAGAGTAGTCGCTTGCTACGTTAATATATGTGCAACTGAAAGTACGGAGAGTTTTTTGGGAGGGACCAAACTTCCTCGATGTATGTACTATCGCGCTCAGCATGACTTGCAACGCACGAGCGTTGGGCCTCAGCGCTTTCCGGACGCACGGTGGCGCCAACAAGCGGCGTGCTTGAAAACACAGTGGAAAGGATTCCGGTGTTCCACCAGTCAACTGCATCCCCCGCGCCGTCTGCTCTACACAATCTGAGATCAACTGCGACATGCGCCTTGCATTGTCACACAAATGTCGCCGCGTTAGCGCTGACGATGCGACAACGCTGTGCTTCTTTGAAGACCAGAAGGCACAGGGGAGAAGGGTCACTGCTGCAACAGCAAAATCCTTTCCCTTTCGTGTTCAAGCGCGCCGCTTGACGGCCCCACCATGCTTCCGGTAACCGCTCCAGCCACGCGGCCGGGCTTTGCAAATCGTATTGAGCGTGATAGTGCAGTACGTCCCATGAGTACAGAGAAGCGGTCCAGGCAATGAGCAGGCTGAAAATGCACGGAACCCGTTGTAGCCCGTGTATTTCACGTTATTATCAACATGATGAAAATAAAATTTCGCCTACCCTAATCAGTTGCTTCCTTTACCGTGTTTTAAGACGGCCCTGCGACTCAAACCAAGAATGTGGCTTTGATTCTTTGTATTCAGAGCATATGACACGGAACTGCCTTAGCGCCAAAGGAGATCGCTGACATTTTTATATTTTATACTTTATTTTGCTACAGGAACGTTCATAACTGGTTGATGGTGTCGGAACATAGCAGCGATGTTTGGTAGCGGACATGAAGTGGCAGCCGTACTGAGCGTTTCGTTTCTGGTTGGCTGGGAGTCCAATTCTAAAATGCGTTATGTGTGAGTACTGTAAGCTCTTGAAAAACGATTAAACTTGAACAAGGCCTACTTCATTGAACTATGTCCGCTGAATTTCTTGTGTGTTGTTGCAGTGTCGCCGTGGAGAAGTGCTTTGATGAAAATGAGATTTTATCGATCCCGGCCGCGGCGGTCGAATTTTGATGAAGGCGAAATTCTATAGGCCCGTGTACTGTGCGATGTCAGTGCAGGTTAAAGAATCCCAGTTGGCCGAAATTTCCGGAGCCCTTCACTACGGCGTCCCTCACAGTCTGAGTCGCTTTGGGACGTGAAACCCCCAGAAACCAAACCCAAATTTGATTTTGAAAAGGAGCTCGACGAATTGTTCCGTCGGCTAAGCTACTGCTAAGCACGTATAATACAGTGAATAATTATGCGCACTGCTGGGTTTCTACTGCCATCCAAATTTGCGATAACAGGGCTCCATCAAAAGCACAACCAGGGTAAAGGAGGCAACTAGACAGGCCTATTTCCTCTTACGACTGCGATAGTACCGAACTTATGCCACGTCCATCTGGCGAACTTTGGTTTGTCTTTTCCAGCCCACTATGCATTGTATGCTCATTCGCTGCCAGCAATACCCACCTCCTGCTCGATGCCGCGTTCTTTGTTGATAGTCCGACTGCCCATAACCACAGAGCACTCTTCCAGGCTGTCGCCATCTACCGGCCACAGCGAGCACACGCCAGAATAGCATGTCTTGCCGGGCATTATCTTCCTGTGGATAAACACGTCTGAAATGCGCTTGATTGGCACTAGATATTTCACTTTAGTTCGGTTGGCCAACTTGTATATGTCGGCGCCGGCCTGAAAGGGAAACCAAAACCATGTCTAATACCATAACTCGGGTTCACGTGACTTAAAAATTCACGAATTTACCGTCTTTCCCAAAAGTAACTGGGAAACGGTGGCTTCTTTCTTAGCCGCGTAACGAAAAAATTATGGAAGCCCTTAAGCTCTGAATCTGTGTAAAGCCAGGTGAACACTCGTCCTCACGTTCTCGCACCTTTCGGTCCTTAGGGGTGCCTCAAAGCCTCTCTTATACGGGTGAGAAAGAAAAACCTGTCGCTCGGTTACTTTTGGCAAAGGAGGTATACGTCACCTCGTGTTAGCGAAAGCAATTGTTCAAATCTCAGCATCGGCCTGACCAAAAACACTAAAATGTATGGCTCTTTGTTATTTACCTAATGAATTGACCCTTCGTGACAAAAATATTCGTTACACGTGAGAACACCTATACGTATAAATCTCTGCTATTGTTGGTGGTATACTCTAGATGCATGACCTCGAGCCCCATCTGCGCCTCGCCTGCCCACATACCATTAATGGTTTTCTTCATCTACGCGCAACAGACTATATTTCATGCAGATTCGTCTCCGGGTCTGTTGCAATATAAGAATGCTACCCTTCCATTATAATCCGTTCTTTAATTCGCTGCGGGGGCTGGTAGATCCAGGAGATGTCTACACAGCACCGCTTCGCTATCTCTGCAATATGTCCGTCGTTTCGGGCCAAGTCATCAAATTCGAACAAGATTAATGGTGGAACAGATTCGAAAAGAAAAAACTTAACTCGGCCCGGGTCAGATAAGGGTTCATTATCTAGGCCCTCCCAGATAAGACCCTTTTCTGTATGATCCGGATCATCCACACTTTGTCAGAGCCTTCATAGAGACTGCAAGCCGGCCTTCCATGTATTTGCCCTCGCCCAGTGACATTACATTAAGACAATGCCATTAAAGAAGCCCGATATATATCATGAAATGCTGCTCTTTTACTGCTTTTGTTAAAGTAATGTGAGCTCCTTTTCCTTGGGCACGAGGTAAACGCGGATAGGTACGGTATCTGTCGTTTAATGTAAGAAGCTGCACGCCAGCTTTGAGGGACGCCATAGCCGAGGCCTGCGCAACAACTTTACGCGAAAAGCAAAAAGGCATCTTCGCAGTCCACCCCCATCAAAATGCGACTGCCACGACTGCTATTCAATGGCACGAGCAGGGGCTTAGTAAACAAACGGGAAAGACACTGAGAAATGGCGGTCAGTACCAGGATATAAGGCATGACCACACATATTCATCTTGCCCCCCCCGGTTCGTGCTAAACTCGTAGCGAGCTCGCCTCGCTTGTATTTTTTATGTGAAGGCTATGCGAAACAAATAGGTTTCCCTTGGAAGCAGGCTACGTTAAAAAGGAAGAAAATACAAAAAACAAGCGTGGCTCCCATGAGAACACGTGAATCGAACTTCTGCCTAAAAAACTGTGGTTTGGGGCCACCAGCTTCAAAGCTAGAGGCTACGGGTGACGCCCAAATCCTGGACAGTCGTGTCAGAGGTAGCACATTGTTATTTTTTTCATCTTTCAGAAGACGTCGTATATTAGGCGCTGCGGTTACTGCTACTAGAGTGAAAGATGACTACGGCCCACCGAAATGCTGTAGGCGAACTTGCGGAGCGCAGACCCAGCGTCCACCTGTTTCAGGAAGTGTTCCCTAATGCTGAGGAAGGCAGCGGCTGCCAGGACCCGCTCGCCAGTGCACGCAACTACTCCTGGACGACGAAGCTTGTGCGTGGCCACGACCACGAAGTCCAGATCTGGCAGCAGGGCCGAAAGATTGTAGAATTCTGTCAAGTGCAGCAGCGGGGGAACCGTGAGCATCACTTTCAGGCCCTCGCCTTTCTTCAGGAAGGAAATGAAGCTCCTGAGACCCCTGCTCAGTTTATCATCGCCGATGTGACGGCTGCATTCGTCTCCCGGCCTGTTCCAGTCGAGATTGACGCCCTGTGATTAGGGAAGCAAAAAAGCAGGGCGCAGAGAGGTTAACTCTGATGCACTAGGATTAGAGGAAAATAAAGCACGGCACAGTCGGTTCAACCTCGATTTTTCTCTGCGGTTAAGAGGTATCAGCGAAAGGAGCATTCGGTTCAAGTTAAAGGATGTCTCTGGGATAAATACGAAACAGAGAACGGTGCATTAGAATGAAACTCAGGGTTGCCCTGAGAATAGCTAGGCAACAGAGACGGGTGCAGTCAGTTCAAGCTCATATGTTATTAAGGAGGAAAAAGGTCAGGACGCAGTCGGTTCAAGCCAGTCATGCTCTTCGATTAAGGAGAATGCAGACCAAGACGGAGGCAGTTGACGTTTCAGTGATGCCCTCCGTAGGGGCATAAAAGGGCGCAATAGGTTAATGATCCCGGTTGCCCTGAGACTTGGAAAGCAACATAACAAGGTGTCACTGGTTCAAGCCCAATACTGTTCTGAAATTAGGTAGGAAAATTAGCAAGAAGCAATCGGTTAAGTAATGAGAGGCACTGTTTTATGGACCAAAGGGTGGGCACAGACGGCTAAAACCAGCGGTGCCCTTCGTTTACGGAGGTAACAAAAGCAGGGTGCCGTCATTTGAAGGTTGGAGCGCTTGGCTCCCACGCTGTCACTTCACGGTTGACAGAGCTTAGAGGCCGCTTGACTGGCTTTGATATTACTGAATAAAGCGCGCACACTTTCCGTACATTAAACTAAAATCCGATTCTTTTCTTACTGCAGACTCCATTTCTTTCTTGCTTGCGGAAGTTTTACATTTGTAGGTGGCTAGTAACATCAGGAGTGCACAGCTGACGCTTACACCGACTCTTCCTGCAGGAAGTCGCATGAAAAAATCTAAATAAATAAACGCAGAAACCGTGAAGTGCACGTTTTCTATAAAAAAATACTTAAGAGCACTGCAGAGCAGCGTGGCCTATTAAATGGTCACGCTGTCCCCCTGCTTATGAGCAATGATTGACTTTTCTAAGCTATTTTCAGATTAGAAAGTGAAGACTGCCAGGATATACTCAGTGACGCGTGTGTAAACTTCCAGTCACTTCAGAGGTGGTCACACTGGACAGCAGAATATTCTTTTGCTTGCTTTCGGGAGGTTAATTTGAACGTACGCGGTCCCATATGCTTCTACACAGTCTCATCACCTTAGCTGCAGCCCTGTTTCGCAGCAGGTCTTGGAAAAAATACAGCGCCACCCGTCTTTGGGCTAATAAAGGCCGATCAGACATACAATCAACAATAATTATTGTACTTTCTACCGTTTCACGATCGGCATGCGTCTTGAATATCCCACTGCGGGCTGTCATAATTTGTCAGGATGGCCGGCACAGGCTGACCGCGTTTGTAAGTCGCTTCCCAACAAAGCTGCGAGCAACATAAGTGATATAGTGAGCACGAAAGAGGCAGGCTCTAAAGAGTAATTCAGTATATCTCACCTCAAAGTCTGTGCGAAGCGTCCTAATGGATTCGCTGAAATACGGCCATTTCGCATCATGAGTGATCACATCTCCTATTCCGAAGCTGTCTTCTCGTGACCCGCCGATGGTCAGATAGACGTCAATGGTCTGGTTGCGGTGCTTGGCTTTTGAAGCATCGTGGAGGTCCCTCAGAGCCCTAGTGCCCCACGGAGCTCCAAGCTTGAGCTCGACGGTGCCGCCTTTGACAAACGTCGCGGCGTAGTACACCAGAGCTGTGCAGTACTGAGTGGGGACAGCCTTGACATCGTAACCAAAGCCCATGCTTGATTCTCGTTTGTATATGTACCTGCGCCCAGAGGAAACAAGATACGGATATGTCCATGAAGCTTATCTGACCAGCGGAGGGTAAAGTAAGTATTAGTGGCTAAATATCAGAACTCAGAGTGGCCTCCAGGGCACACATCAACCCCTCTCCTGCAGCAAGCACAAGCACAGACGCCGTCCCCTTCCGAACTCATGTGCGTTTCTAGACATCGGTTAGAAGCTGCAGCGCGATACGTCGCACTGCGTAGGCTCATTAAAATAAAAGAGTTAGATATGCAATCGAGAAAAGAGATAAAGCGATTAGCAACTGGACGCTGAGAAAAAAATGGCTTCATAACGAACGCGCGCATCCCACTACAGCCGCGAAAGTAAGGTATTCAGCCTTATGTCGTCCATATATATCGAGAACAACCACCGCAAACGTACGCCATCTTTTTTAATTTGCCTTTCGTTGTTTCTATCTGCTCTGAAAATGTAAAATTGCTTCACTTGAACAGCCTTATCTGAAGTCGCGACGGCATTTTCATTCTTGCTTCTAACTACATGTGGCCCCAAAAATGATTTTATGACTGGTACTTCCTCGCTTGCATTGTATTTTTCATGCTGCTGCAGTGCTTTCTCTGACCTTCCTGCGGTGTCACCATCGATTTCTTTTAAACCCTAATTGATACCATTTCGAAAAAAGGACAGTTCTGATAGTTTGGTTCTAACTGCAGGATTCGAAAAGTTCATGCCTTGCCCCATTGAGGAGACCCTTTCTTTCCAGGTAGAGCTTGTCATTTTGCAGCTTACCTACTCTGCCAGCTCCTCGGTTTCGTACTCTGTAATCATCTTGGTAAGGTTGTTATGCAAAGTCTGTTGAAGAGCGCTTTTGAAAAAATTGGGCTTCTCACGTCTGCTTACTCCATGGCACACTTCCACCCGACTACTTCACACAGCTCCTTTTTCAAGACTACGCTAATTCGAGGCCTCAAAATACTATGCTATGCAAATCGCACCTCGGCCAACAGCACTTCTTGTACGATGCCGAGAAGAGCGCATGTTACGAAGTCTACTCATGTTTAAACCTCCTTTTAGTGCACACATCTTGTCATCCAGTGTGAGAAATACGGTATTCGTGGTTCACATGCTAATTTGACAGCGACATCTGTAGGAGTATTGTTCATCGATATACTGTCGTCGTCGGCAACTGTGTGAGATTGGAGTGGCGTACGGTCGAAAGAGCAACGCATGCTGACTTACACCTCTACCACCACACCCCACATCTCATTTCTGGTCACTAGGCTAGGCTACTTTAACAATCTCAGGAAAAGCATTCAGTAAAGATTACCAGTGGCGCTTAATGCGAATGTAGCAGCACAACTTCAGCTGACATCCTACATTCAGAATTACCGAGCACGCCCACGCCCTCTTCCATTTATCTAACGCCACCCAGCTGTCTTGGCGATTCGTATTAACCGAAGGGTAAACGTCCAGTGAGTTTTTCTGGTAACTTTATTATAGACATTCACTGCGATGGTGGAAGCCACGTCTTATTTATTTACTGCCTGCCTGCCCGCATATTTCGAAGCTTCATAAAGGATTTCATGAAGTGCAGTGAACAGCACTGTTATTTATCTATCGTTTTTCGACACCTTCATAGAACCTTTCAACCATTCCACAATCGGCACAAGACATCGTTAAATATCGTTAAAATTAGATTTTTTCCTTCCCTAAGCTTACTTACATTGACTTAGACCTGTTCGATATTGGTAAACAAATCGCCAATGCTTCACTTCAGAACGTTTCAATAATTATGAAAGCTTCACAAAGTATTCACTTCTATAGAAACTCCCAATAACAAAAATCGTACCCGCTCTTCAGCAGATCCCACGCCTTGTCCGTTCTATTCTCTTCAGCGCCTTCAGCATCCTAATCGGTGTGTCACCGCTCGAAAAACATCGCTGTTATTGTTTCCTAACTCGATTACCGGCGAAATCTGTAGTTTGCAGGAAAAAGTTTTCTGGATTCAAACAAGCATGCCACCGCCCGTTCTGTTGCTGGTCTGAGAGCCATCCTCAATTTCTCCGCAGCCTACAGGTACTCACGGCTGTGGGTTCACTTACGAGTTCATATAGCAGGGTTCCATGAAAATACTCCCCAAAAAATTGACCATGAGTTTTCAACATGGCTTAAACTTCTTTAAACTTCGTTTAAAAAACTCCTTTAGAAAGCCCCTAAACTGGAGTACTTCGTAGTCAAAAGAGCCACAACTGCCACAAGGAAAAGGTTGTTAACAGCTGACACTAAAAGTAAAAAGGCAACAAACCGAGCTGTTCTACTCACGAGGCATCCACGACACATATGAGGGGCCTGTATTGGGGGCCCGTTATAGTGCGCTTGGCTTGTCCAGGGTATGGCGCCGTAAGATTTTCCACAATGGCCCTGTCTGGGAAGGCACATTTTGGTGGACGCTCCAGCTCGCTTTCATTGTAAGCCGTTTCCTAGAGCGAAAAGAGTGACGCGGATGCGAGCATGGGTGGTAGTGGGAAATAACGTCCAACGTAATACGTTACTGCAGATGAAAAAAACTCTTTAAACCGATATTTTCATCTCACTACACTTTGCCGTGACACCAGCACAGCATCAGAAAAATCATCTTGTGATGGGGCAATACACGCTGTGTAATAATAGTTTGGTCTTGAGATATCGATGTCTTCACAAACAGTGTGCTTGACTCCGGTCGATGCTGTCCCGAAGGAAGTAGCGAACGAGGAAATTCAGAAGTTTTATTCGTCGATTTTCCTAAAATAATATGCTTTGGCTCCCCGTTTCTGGTAAACATTCCGCGTATTTGAAAGTCGTAGGCTTGCTGCAAGAAGCTGGAACCACTGATTTTTACACACGCACACACGCAGACCTCCTGTCAAAAGTCATCAGGCAATGAGGTCTGTTTGCAGTCCTGTAGTGGGGCATTCAATGCACATGTCAAACTTAAACTTCTGTAAGATGTAAAGAACCATAGCACTACACTTTCAGAGTTTTCGTCTTTATAGTTGTTGCGAGTGTTCCACCATGAGGTTCGAAGGCACACCCGCAGGCTGAAGACGTGACCAGAACATTACGTCTTACTTTACAAGAAAATCAACAGCCAGTTGAACTGGCCCCTTCTTTTAATTTATATTTATATTATGTATTTACTTCACATGTGTTTGAATAATGCACACCCTCCCTCTAAAATTCAAGGGTTAAAAGTATCCTCACAAATTTCTCCTATTAGAAATACAGAATCTATCATCTATCAGAATTCAGGAGATGACAGAACCTACGAGCGAATGATCCTGGAGCGGATTTCTTATTTTCGTCATCAAGTGTCCCGTTACCGCTGTCAAGTAGACTCTTTGACTTTGTGGGTCCTTCATGCCCTCAAGATGTAATACAAGGGAGGTGCCTGTGACGGCAGCGAACAAAACATTCCATTGCTTAATGGATTCTGGCTCGAGTTTCGCCCGAAGATAAAGCTTATTTCTCAATCCCTCGCTCATCAAGGGAAGCTCTGGCTGCTTATTATCACTTCTTACCAGAGGTATCAGGGGAGCTCGTGGCTTGCGAGGTGTCCTTTCAGTCCTTTCCCCCGATTCGTTACCAGTCGGGCCACGCGGGTAGATGTGTCCCTCGTCGGGCAGCAGAACGAGGCCCAGGGGCAACACCACCACTATGCCAAACACGCCTAAGCCCAGCCACACGTTGAACCAGGTGCACCAGCCCCACCAGCCTTCGGCCTCTTCAACACCGACGCCGCCGCCTTCCTCCACACGCTGGAAGAAACATGGCGCGAATTACACAGGTTGGCATGAACAAGTGCATTACAAAGGCTGCGGGCTGTAGCTCGAAGCACGCATCAGCAGCCCTATGTCATCACCAACCTTCACGGACAAACATTTTGAAAATTGGAAAATTGTAACACAGTGCTATGGAAATGTAGAAATATAATGGTTCATTCTTTCGACATGTTGACGCACCTTTCTTTCAATGTGTTTTCATCAATCGCGTCGAAGAGTTAATACTGCCATACAAAACCGATAGGGAACGCTTATAGAAGAAAACATACAGGACTGCCGCCGGGTGATCTTGGGATATATTGATTGTTGTAATGAAATTTTGCAGTATATGAAAAAATGACGTTCATAAATGGTTTCCCGCTCAACAATGATTTTGTTCAGAATTTTTGGGTATGTATAATGCTAAGATTTGCATCAGGTGTACGTGTTCATTACATGGCAACATTTTTAGCCACAACGTTCGTTAACAACAGACGTGTTGTTTAGACATACACATGTTACACTGTGCACAGTCGTCCACAACGTTATCTAGAATGCTGAAACGAAGCACCAGGGAGTACATTGGCATCAATTTACTACAGACCTAGGGGACGATACAAGACCTTGTCCGGAATGCATAATCACATCAATTGTTTCATTCTTTAAGTATTAATAGCTGTACCGGGCCCGGCAGTCAGTGGCAACGGTGATAAATGCGATACACAGCACGCCGCCGCAGTCGAAATGCTTGTCGACGTCCAAGTCGAAATCAAGAGGAAGAAATGGGCTTAGGCAGCGCAATTGGTGCGAAGGCAGGATAACCGTTGGTCCTTCAGGGTAACGGAGTGGGTTCCAAGAGAGCGCAAGAGTAGCAGGAGGCGGCAGAAGGTTAGGTTGGCGATTGAGATTAAGAAGTTCGCGGGCATAACGTTGGCGCAGCTGGCAAAGGACAGGGTTAACTGAAGAGACATGGAAGGGGCCTTTGCCCTGCAGTGGGTGTACTCTGGCTGATGATGATAAAGATGATGATGATTGCCAAATCATCTGCCACTCCCTTCGATTTCACACCAGGCGGCACGAGGAGGTCGGTCAGGCAGGAGAAAAGAATAATCGTTCAAGGGGGAACACCTGACGACGCCATTGGCTGGAGAGGATCGTTTGAGGGCCATCTGCCGCTTCGTTCTTGAGTTGTATTCGATAATAGACTTCTTTTCTATTCCTACGGGCTCATATATCTGGGACGCATGTTTTCTTTCCAACCTGCAGACTCAAGCCTCGTGCGTTAATTTAGTCCCGTCAGTATTCTCTACATTGCTATGTGATACATACTCAAAATGTTGAAGCGCCAACCACAAAACGATGCCATGGAAAGACGGAGCACATAGCTTTTGCTCCTTTTTCGCGTGGTTGTTAGTTCGTTTTATAGCACCTTCGTCAATATGCACAGCCTTCCTCAGAAATATACAGCCAAAGGGGTTGCTTCTGGGCCGTGCAGTGGAGTTCTGTAGCAGTGTTGGAATCCAGAAGCTTCTGAGCAGCAAGGGCAAGAGCTCCTCTTACTTTCGAAAGATGACGAATGCTGAGACGATGAAAAACGAGCTGAGTGGCGTGTCCTCGAAGAAACATCTTAGGCTGCACATGTTGGAAAAAGCTGTGCAAGGACATGGACCTAAAATCAGCTTTGTTGTGATTCTGGTGAGTTCAACGCTTGGCCCTGCACTGTTGAGTTCCGGTGGCCTGGCCCATATCCCACTGAAAACCGATCTTTTTCCTACACGTCTCCGTATGCTCTTCGCCTATCGGAAAATTTAATTGCAATCTTCTCCTCTGGGGTTTTGTTACCCTCACACAGATGTTTGAAACTTCTGTTTGCTGAGGTTACGTTAGGAGTGCTAAAGACGCAGTAGCCTTAGACGAACATTTCGAGTGCAGGCTGCTCTTCATCAATGGCCGTTAAGCCGCACAGCAGACCCTTTACTCTGGATTACACTAGAGGCAACCAATACCAACACTCAACACGGAGCTTGTACATTCCACCCTAAGGACACCACGGGTAACTTCCCAGGTTAAAAATTTCGGTATGCGAGTAAAAGAGGCAGTTGCATGTATGACAGCGAGATGACTGCTGCGCAGTGATCATCATGCGAGCAGCGACGAAACAGTTGAAACTAAAAATTATCGATTCTTCGTATCGATTCTTCCGGAGTGTACTCCGGAAGTAAATGAAGTGAATAAGTGCGCTACGGTGTAGGAGGTACAAAAGGGCGCAACTGACTGCTTTACATTTCCTTCACACAAACATCATTGTACAATCATTCGCCTGGAGTGGTGAAGAAAAAAAGAAAAGATAAAAACCAAGGATAAACCGTCCCGCGAGGTTTCAGTCGCTCTTGCGATGTCTTTCTCACGCATGTGGCAGGAATCCCAGTAACATGCTTTAGGCGTTGCACTCCTTCTTTGGCCAGACACTGACGATGCTCTGAAACGTCCACCCTGCATGCCATAGAAGGCTTGAGGTAAGCTTTCATTATCTTTCTTGTGATTCGATAGTTGAATCTCGTCAAGGAAATTTTCATCATTTGCTCTCAAGGGAATTTTCGCAAACCTTACAATGCGCGGCGAGGTTCCCTGGGGTTTGCAGCGCATCGCATGCTTTTTCTGCGCTCTAGAAATCTTGTTAACACAGCGTATCACCTGCCCAGTGTAGGACCTGAAATATGCCAGCGGTAGTTTGTAGACGTATTGTTTGCTAACATTCTGTAAACTTTGCTTCATGCGTGATATGACACGCATTTTGTGTTCTTTTTTTTTACCTTCCTCATAGGTGGCTTTCCCGCACATGTCCTCCATCTTGAAGGGGTGAGAAAAAAGCCGCCGCTTGGGAATCATGTGAGGCAAAAATATGCCACTTTTCTTTCCTTCGTGTTCTACTGTGCCTCGTAAACTGCATCGCAATTACCTGCGACACAGGTTAGCTCGAGTAATGAAGAAGTAATGGAACTTTGATTCCATCGGTTGTTACAAAGAATAGTTTTGCGGAATGACAAGGCTGCAGCCACAGTCCCTGTCAGCTTATCCGCATACACTAAATGCAGCCACGATAACGTGGTAGATGGTGGTGTTTACCCACCCTCTCGGTTTCCATCTCCCTTGTTTGCACGCTGAGAGCAGTGTCGTAGGGCTGCACGTTGGACGAGGACTGGGGGTCACTCTGATGGTCATGCGCCTCCTGGGACACCTGCGGTTTCCTCTTGACCTGCGCAGCGAGGTCCAGACAGGGAGATTTTGTACAGCAGAGCGCAGGTGCTTTTAGTGGTAGCCGTTAAAAGCGCGAAAGTTACAGCTTGGCAGCGGTCTCTCGTTTCCGAGGTCGTGACGTACGTCGTCTTTCGTCTGTATAGCGGAGTATTGAGAGGAGAGAAAACTATTGACGATCAGGAAATTAAAGATGCAATGACGCTACAACTTCTTGGTGGACACCTCAGCCAAGCCTTGAGGCAAGGGAGGAAGGTGGGAGGCGAAAAAGAAAGAGAGACAGAGGTACCGTAGTTGATGTCTCCGGAATGATTTCGACCACCTTGGGATCTTTGACGCGCACTGACACCGCACAGCACACGGGCGCCTTTGTGCGTTGCTCCCAAAAAATCCAATAAAGACTTCAGGCTTTTTTCCGGAAACAGAGAGTGGCTGAAGTGTATCACATAATAAACCGAAGTAGTGGATCAAAATATACAGTTTCTGAAAAACACGTGCTTCTTTTAAAAAGCAAAAACACAAGACAGGTTAACGATGGCGTTATCTCCAAAGAGCAGCGTTGGGTGGAAAGGGATGCATTCATTATAAAATTGAGTAAAGCACTTCTTTCATGGTTTTCCGAGTTTTGTACATGAAAGCATCACATGGTTTACTTTGAGCTCATCTCCACGCCTTTAACAAAGAGGTATGTCTTGTTTCGTAAATGGAAAGTTGTGTAAGGTGCCCGTGTCTAATCCATCGACGACGTAAAGTTACTTCTGTAAAATGTTCCTGGTGCCGACTGGTCTTCTGTTTACCCAAGGCGGGCTTTAAAAAGTGCAGCTCGTTGCTAACCTCGTTGTCCCATGAAACCTGTGATTCGTTCTGCTTATTTTGTTGAAACTTCATGCAGTCTTTATTGGGTAAGTTTACTTGTCTTAACCTACCATTACAGGCAAGTGCGTTAAATGGGTAGGCGCTTTCGTCCCCGCTGATTGACACGTGACTAGGGACCCAGCAGAACTTCATTGCATGTCCTTGTCTATCAGATTTTACTAAACTACGTATTATGTCTGCATTTATGGATTCAACTGCCTCTCTGGAGTTTATCTGTAATTGTGCTGATGAATACAGTGTGGACAACACTGTTTTCAATGTTTTTCTGCTTTATTTGATCTACAGTTACAACAATAGCGTAGCATTCTAGCGTGAAAACAGAAGCACACTGAGGAAACTTACTAATTTCTGGCATTGCCCTTGTACTACCGCACTCCTAACACAGAGGGCTGTTTTAGAACCGTCGGCGTGTACTTCTATTTCTCACTTGCTGCGAAAAATCCTTGCTCTACATCGTACTGTGGGGTCTGCTTTTGTGAATGTGTGTCAATGTAAAATCACATACAGCAGGAAAAGGGTACCAAGGTGGCAGCGGGTCTCGCCTCCGGGAAATAATGGGAAGTGCGTCCAATACATATATTTCTTTGCATCTTATGTGTTGTGGTGTATTGGGTTTAATGCGCATAAGCTTCTAAGGCTATCATGTGCCAAGCTAAAGGTAGAGAATTGTTTTCGACAGAAAATTACAAATATGTGAAAAACATCGGTCATGTAGATAGCCTAAAGTGTTATTTTCTTACTACATAGTAATGAAAGAGCAATTAAATGTTAAAGGTGGATAAAAGTACAATATCAAAGATGGCCGGGTAACCTCAGCGGCCATCTTTGGCTGGTCAATGATTTTGAGGCTGCCAACGAATCAAAAAAAGACCTCAGCCTTCTTCTCAGGAATTGGAAAGTGGCTGAAGTGTGTAAAAAAATCAGGCGAAGTAGGGGGCCGAAACTTAAAGTTTCTGAAGAAAATTTATTTCTCTTTAAAAGCTAAAAACGCATGACATGTCAACAATTTAATGCATAACTTAAGAGTAGAGTTGTGTGAAAAGAAATGCATTCATTACAAAACTCAGTAAAGTACTTCTGCCTTAGCTTTTCCAGTTCCGCACACGAGAACAAAATATGATTTACTGTCAGTTGATCTCCCCATTTTTCACAAACACCATTATCTTGTTTTGCAGTAGTAGATTGTTTATAAGGTGGGTGATTCCTTCTTTAAAACTTCTAAAAAAATTTACTTCTATGAAACGTCCCTTGTGCGTGCAGGTCTTCCATTCGTTCAGGATAGGCTTCAGAAAATGCGGCTTTTTTATTTCGTTATCCCAAGCTGTCTGCCATTTAGCCTGCAAATTGCTGTCGATTAATTTCATAAAGTCTCAATGGGGCTTGTTGGCTTTCTTGATTTCACGCCTGCGAGCTCGTGCAGCACATAGATCAGCTCTTTCATTTTCATCTATTCAAACCTAGCTCGGCACTCATCAGAATTTTATTATGCACACCTGCGTTGTGATTTTTTCTATGCTGTGTGTCCTGTTTCTACTAAGGGCTCAATTGTATATCTGAAATGTAGTGCTGTGATCAGGCTAAGTGAATCTGGGTAGATTACGCTGTTTTCAATAGTGTCATTAATTATTCTGCTTACAGCTGCAAAGACAACATAACATTCCGACAGAAAAACGGATGCACTCTATGGCAGCCTTATTAATGCACATTGATGACAGCGCGTATGATGTGTTCCTTCCAATAAGAGCACGTCGTTTAAAACGCGTGCAAAGCGATACTTCCACAACCCTGTGTTTACACCAAGTGTACGGAAAGATATAGGTTGAAACATCTTCATTTCACCCACCCTGAGGTCACTCTTGGCGGGGCTCCTCGAGGACACGGGACTCTGGCTGCTCGCCCCGGAGCCGGGACGGCTGCCCGCTTCCTCACCTCCTACGTCGGGTGACCCGGGTGAGGCACCGGAGGCACCACGCTGAGAATTCGTGAAAGCGCAATTATTACTTTCAGGCCTGCGTAGAGGTGAGGATCCTTAGCTTTCATTTCCGCATCTCTTTACTGAACTCTGCGCAAAAATCCGGCCAGCAATACATCATATGGGAGTGACTGGACCTCAGTTTTTTTTAACATTCATATGAGAGACCAGTAAATCCCGCATGACGCGCCGAGCAGGTATTGAGTCTTGGAGGATCTATATTTGTTCCGTTGTGGACGGAACATGAAACTGTAGGACTAAGAATCTAGCAGTATATTGTTTGGTAGGGTGATTTTGTGCCGTCATGCTGGCGGAAATATTGCAACGTGTACTGAGTGGTGGTCACGACTAGAATGCACGTCGTTCTCAGCAGCACATATTTCAAAGAGGGCCATTTAGTTTCAAGACAAGGCGTTTAAACAATCGACTATAACATCAAGAACCATAAAACTCCAGTCAGTGATCTTGATTGTGCCAGTGTGCTCTCACCACATGTCGCGTAGCAAGAAGAAAACATTAACATCAGGTTCAAGGGGTGGCAGCAATATTCACGGTCATCGTCAGTCAACGACCGATTATATCCCTGCCTCTTCGTTCTACAATATGTCCTAACAGGTGATGAAAATTATCAGCCAAGTATCGTTCACAATAGGACAAAGGTCTCCCTCGCCGGCCCCTAACCAAGCTGCTTGTTCACGAACTATTGGCTGCCAATGCTGGCTGCCATTTCTAGACGACCAGTTCAGATTTGAGGGTTTCGGAGAATGAGTGCAACATACTTACAAAAATGTTTAGCCAACCACCGTCAACCGGCTTCTCTGCATTCTCGCCGGCCGCGTTTCTATCCCGCTGTTGAATAAACGTTGTCGCGACTGTTTTCTTCGTGACTTTTGGTAGTGAAGTTGGAGAATTGCCCTTGAGATTTTGTAAAGAGCCATTAGCAGGTGTGCGTATTGTAGGCTTAGTAGAAGCACTTCCTTTCGTCATCTGTTGCTTCATTTTGCTTTTACTCGCCTCGCCTGTGGGGGGAGCCTGATGGTCCGAAGACAGGGCTTTGTTATCTTCGTTGTGTCGGGCTTTTGATCTTTGGGCGCCACCAGCCACAGGAGGAGCCGGCACGCTATGACCCGAGTTGGTGCTGTTCCGAGTACGACCGCCTTCATCTAGTTGTCGCTTCGTTTTTACTTTTGGTGGAGTTTCATTAGACGTGCTCGACTTCGGAAGCTGTCGTGCCATTCCTACCTCTTCATCAACAGCTTCGTCGTCGCTGCGAACGTGAGTGCCGGGCAAGGTGGTACGATGAGGTCTTGAGCTATCCTTGGGTTTAGACCCATCGCCCTCGTCATGGTGCGTGCGGTGTACACTACCTGCTTCGCAGCCCGGTCGAGACTCTTCGCTCTCTCCCATCCTCTCATCAGCACACTTCGTGGAGAAAGCAGCCAGCGGTTCCAAGATGCTCTTGGCGTCCACGCCAATGGCCTCACCTCCAACTCGCCTCTCACTCTTGTCCATGGGCTTTCAGGTGGGCTTCCTCGGGATTTCCTGCTCAATCGACTTCGCGTTTTCGCTGAAGAGTAATTTTAGTAGATGTTTTAGACAAGCACAGGCGGTACGTCTGGACTATCTTCTTCTTCTTCCTCTTAAAACATGGCACATACCCACATGGGGGGATTGGCCAAGGTGGAGTGGCACAAACAAGCAAATTGCCGTAGGAGATTACGACAAAATTTTACCACCAGGCGTGAATTTTAAAAAATCCGCCAGTAAAAAACGACAGAAGAAAATTTAAGGCAAAATAACAGGCAGCATTTTATGAAAAAATAAGAGCTCGAAGAATTTAAAAACAGCTAGCAAATCAACCTACAGTTGCAATTATGTAGTCATGAAGAATTCCACAAATTGAACCCAATGCAAATATTTTTGCGCTCGCACAGAACGATAATAACACTGGCAGAGATAACGGCAGCCCTAATTTGGAGAGAGGGACCTCCAGATAAATATTTCTCTGAAGTGCGAACTTTGGACATTAAAGGAGAAAATGGTCTACAGATTCAACTTCTCCGCATGCGTCACATAGGTTTGTCGGTGTCCACCCACGTCTGCACACATATAATTTCAAACTGGGAATCCTGCACCGCAACCGCGTCATTGATACCTCACACAGCCTGGTTTTACACGAAAGGACTTTCCAAATATATGCGAAGTGCTGAGGGATCGCTTAAGTAAGGGATCGCTTAACCTGGCTGCTGGGTGTTGGAGCCGCTGAAACCTGGAAATCGCCGGCAGGCTGAATGTCGCGACGGGATGTGTCACTGACCCGTCAAGAGCCGACCTTGCTAAGTAATCAGCCACCTCCTTTGAATGAATACCTGCATGGCCGGGGACCCAGACAAAACTGACTTCCTTCAAAGTGCATGGGACAAAAAATAGCGGGACACGGCTCAAAAAATCTTTTGGTGAAGTTTCAAGTGAGGCTAAACCGACAAAAAATCAGCGAGGATAACAACGTGAAACACATGACATGGAATTTTGTGCAGGGTGATTCCAAGAGCCAAAAATTCCGCAAATAATATAGCAATATAATCTGGGATGCGTTGAGAATAGCTTCATGCCAAATCCTGCGAAAAGATTCCAACTTCAGCTTTTTGGCAGCTGACGGGAGGCATCGCTGGAAAGCACCGCATGATGGGGTATTCCTCTATGGACCAGCTGCTGAGGAGCTTCGTCTTCTCCCTGAAGACATGTGTAGCTTTTTCCTCTTTCTTAGCCGCTGAGCTCGCATGCCGCACACAGATTGCCCATTAACGGCAGGTGCAATTTCGCGCGTCCTATACTGTGCTATGTTGTAATTCGTGGCACATAAGCAAATAGGATATGAGATTGAAAACGACAATGTCGCACTATGGCTGAGAGACACTGACATCAGTCTCGCATAACGCAACAAGAACGAATGCTTTATTGCAGGCTCTGTTTTTATACCCAGCCATTGAGGTGGCACGATGACGATCACATTGCGGATGAAGGCACGATTAAGATGATGAAGTTGTAGATATTTCACCTCTCCCTCTCTTACAAGTCCAGGCGTACAGGTGGCTGTCGCTGTAGGGTTGATCTTCGCAACGGTGGCAGGCAATCGGTACCGGCCGCTTCCAGACTACCTAGCGACATGATCGGAGTACCCTTTATAGGGGTCGAGCGAAACTGATTCAGCCCGACGTTTTACCTAGCCAAAGTGTAGCTGCTGAATTACTTCCCCTGAATAAAGTTACAATCCTCGACCCTAGTTGATCTCGCATTACTCCTGGTAGCCCCCTGCGACTTGTTCGAAAATCTCGCATCCAGACTAGGTCACCTGCCTCAAGCGTAGACCCACCAAGTATTGGTGGGATTTCGTTCAACTTCTCATCTGGCGTGATGCAGTCCAGCTTTGCCCTTATTTCGTACCCCCAATAAGTGTTCTGAAGGGGATCTGCCATCCTTGACAGGCGTTTGGCGGTATCGGCATAAAAACCGAGCTATACGCATCTTGATGTCTGCTCCTGGGTTTTTCTTCAACCCTTCCTTGAGAGTACGCACATCTCGCTCGGCTAACCAGTTCGATTGGTGATGATAAGGGGCTGTTGTGAGTTGTTTCGCGTTGTTCCGTGCCAGAAATTCGCGAGAAACTTTACCCACAATTTTTAGTCTGTTATCAGAAACGAAGGTTTTTGTAAGGTCAAACCGTGCAAAAATTGCTCCTAATGCTTCAGCCGTTGTTTGTGAAGTGGCAATTTTCATCGGAATTGCTTTTATCCATTTCGTTTCTGAGTCTACGACGACTAAGACCATTTGTCCTCCCAGCGGGCCTGCAAATTCTGCGTGCAGTCTGTTCCACTTATTCCCGGTGGCTGGCCACGCCAACGGTATCTGTGCTGGTGGCATCGCCGAAGCCTATGCACAAGCTGAACTTGAGCTCACTAGTCGCTCTGTATCGGAATTCAGTCCAGGGTATCAAAACAGCGTTCTCCCTGTGCTTTTAATGGCTGTCATGCCGGGGTCATACCACGCATCGGCGTTACACGGCTAGCGCCTCCAATAGGTCTAGAGTTGCGAGATTGCTCCTCGTTGTAGCTATCTGTAGCTGAGCGGCACAGATGGCGGGACGCGACAGAAGGAAGAGGTCAGCAGGGGCGCATGCCTAACATTCCGTCTCTCTTCAAAGGACTTCTCTTGCTCTGCCACATCAGCTCTCGTAGAATACGACGATGAGGTCGATTGGAAGCATGAGGCTCCTCTGCGATTACCTCAGATGCTTCAGGGGAGAGTTCTCTGTTAAATCTAACTTTGCACAGGCTCACTTGGTTGCGTAGCGGATAATTCTGTGTCGCCATTTTCACCCTCTGCATATTTAAGTGTCGCGATAAGCGGCGTAGCTTGTAAGTTCACCAGGGCTTGGTTGACGTATGGTGGACGAAATGCCTTCATTTGACTCGAGTGAACAATTCTTTGGGCCCTGGAAGAGGTATTGGCAGGGTGTAAGGTGGCACGAAGAACATAGAAAGTGACTAGTGACGGGCCCTCTAGTACTACTTGGCATCACCCTATGACTCATTGTAGCGGCGTTTTCATTCTTTTTCGGCTTGCACAAAGTTTTCTTAAGCCTCTGCACCACGCCCCTTGAGGTCTAGTAACCTTGTCTGAGAGCTAATGTTCGCTGGCGGGGTGAATTGTTTTGTGGAAAATTTCGGAACATACCCATGCAGCAGTTCGAAGGACGAAAGACTTAAGCGCTGTACTGTATAATATTGCATCCCATTTCATGGCGCATAAACGACTGAGGCCATTATAAGCCAACCATATATTAGAATTATTTGCTTTGTATGAAACGTTGAAATGCATTTAAAATCGCATTGTTTAAGAAAGTGGCTTCAAATAAAAATGTGCACGAGAACACAACCGAAAAAGCACGACAGCACTATGCTATCGCCGCTGCCGAACACGCCTCGTGTTGATGACGATGACGTCCTCAGGCTTAATGATACATACCCAAGGCAGAGGATTGGCCAGGATGCATTGCGGAAACAAACGCATTCACGGACAAGAAACTGCGCTGTGTTGTTGTTGTTGTTGTTAGCCTATCAAAAGATGGCACATACCCACACTGGGGGATCGGCCAAGAATCGGGTGGCTATTCACCGGAACGCAGTTAACAAAAAGGAAAAGCACGTGGGAGCGCAACACCGGTGAATTTTTCGTCATGAACAGAAAAGGGATGAGTGTTTTGATTTTAAAATTTTAAGAATAATAATAAAGAGAGTGATTAAATATTAATGGTTTAGTCAAAATGTAATAATTGATAGAAAAGAAAAGGTTGGTACACTTAGCAAGGCAGTCGGTGAGATTCTATCAGGAAATTTTGAACAGCGGTGCAAACAGATCTGTGGCTGAACCCAAATGTGGTGGCGCCAAATGATAGCAAGAGCGGGCTGCTCAAACTAAGGCCAAGATGCTGCAAGGGCTCCTCCAGCAACCTTTTTCTCAGTGAGTTGAATCGGCGACAATACAGCCAAAAATGTTCAATAGATTCTGGCTCACGGCAAAATGCACAAAGGGGAGAGAGCGCCTAACCCGACTTGTGTAAATAGAAATTTAGAGGGGGGATGCGGCAGCGTAGCCTCGTCAGTGATACTTCAAGCTGCCGAGAGCAACAAATTTTCCTGTTCCAATAATATTTAAGGTGCTCATAATCCGCCGATGTTAAAAGTGATGTGTCTTGCGTGCTTAAAAACGCACGTCGCCGAAATCTAGATGCTGTAATGTATTCTGTAGCCGGGATGATTGGCAACACGGGGCGGCTGAGGGAAGCCTTTGCGAGATTATCAGCAATCTCATTTACTGTCACACTGCTGTGGCCGGGAACCCATACTAAATGAACAAGGCTCAAATGCGGAGGAAGTAGGGATAAGAAAGTTGATAAAATGGGACCGTCAACCTGTGCAGCGAGGGACGAACACAAAGATAAAGAATCAGTAATTACTGCAACTGCTGTAATAGAGGGGTCTAGCTTGCGTAGAGCAAGTACAACTGCTAGAAACTCTGCTTGATAAATAGGGGTGAAATCTGGAAGGCGCAGAGAAAAGGACCAGTCTAAATGCGAGCAAAATATTCCCACACCTGCTTTTTCATTGCATTGCGATGCATTAGTGGCTATTGCTATATTTGTTGGTAGGGTCCTCAGATGATCTTCTAGAAGACCATTTAGAATACTCGGTGGCAAAAGTTTTGCATTTTTTGGGAATATGTCGTCGAAAACAATGTGGATAGTGGGCCCATTCCGAAGCGCAGGAAGGATATCATAAATGTTTACATCTAAAGGCTGAAGTAATCTTTGCACAAACACTACCTGAGGGGAATTGAAACGAGACCAGGGGACACCAAAAAAGGAGGTCGGCTGAGAACAGAAAATGCTTTGGGAACGGTGGAAATGGGATTCATAGATCCTGAGGTAAATTTGCACAGTTAAAAATTGAAGTCGTGATAAGAGAGACGGAATGCGGGCTTCAAGGTACAGCACATTGATAGCCACTAATTTTGGAAGGCCGAGGCACATGCGAAGTGCTTCCCTCTCTAAAAGGACGAGAGGGCGAAGTTTATATGTAGCCGAGCCTGAAAACAACACTGATCCAAATTCTAAAATTGGCCTGACATACAATATGTAGATCATTAATAGCGCATCTCTGCGCATGCCGTACCGGTGATGACATAATCTCCGTAACATGCCCACGGCACGAGCCCCTTTCGCCGCGACATGGTCAATGTGAGGTCGCCAGGTGAGTTTGTTGTCATAAATGACCCCTAGGTATTTTAGGGATTGAACCTGCGGTATTATTTTAAACTGGCAAGTGAGAGAGACCACTACAGGAGTGAATAGAGGGAAAACAAGAGTAGCGCACTTGCCAACATTTAACTTCAGGTGTAATGCGCTCAACCAGTGCTCAAGTGTGTTCAAATATGACTGCAACAGACCATACAGAGAATGTATATCCGGCGCAGCAGCAAAAAACGCAATGTCGTCCGCATAGACGTAAGTGCGTACATGGCGGTGGATAGGAATTGAGCTTAACAGAATATTAAAGAGCACAGGAGAAAGAACAGCTCCTTGCGGTACACCTCGCGTTTGTCTATACCTCTCTGAATGAACACCATTATGGATGCAAAAGAATTCCCTGTTATGAAGAAATGCAGATATCCATGCTACTATATAATCTGGAAATTGAAGAGACTGTAGCCTATGTATCAGGATGGAGTGTTCTACACTGTCGTAAGCTTTGGCGACATCTAACGTAACCAAAGCCGCGACCAGGCGTTGACGACGAGCAAGGAGAATTCTGCTCTCAAGATCAGCATGTACATTCCATATCGAACACCGTGGACGGAAACCGAGTTGGCACGGGCTGAGTATACTTTTGCGGTCCACAATGGCTGACACCCGAATTAGTAACAACCTTTCTATCAACTTTACCACGTTTGATGTTAAAGAAATTGGCCTAATATTATCCAATTCATAGCCTCCACTCTGATTTTAAGTAAAGGGATCACCTTGGACAGCTTCCACTCAGAAGGTATCCAAGCGTGTTTGAGAGAGTAGTTTATTAAGTGCAATAAGGAGTTGGGAGACTCTTCAAATAGAATCTTGAGCATCTTTGTGGTAACACCATCAGGGCCAGGAGCAGCAGCTGGCAATCTCTGGACAACTTATGAAAGCTCTGATAGATTTACTTGTGAGGCATTATCATTTGGTACGACTGGTGCAAACAACAATGGTCGCATAGGTAGTAAAGACGAGAACCGCGTTTGTAGGCCTGTGGCTATTAATTCAACCGCCTGGATAGCTTCTACAGGTGACATAACTAATGACTGAAAATTATGAGAGGACATGAGCTGTTTCCTAGACCGTAGAAAACCGAATAGTGCACGTCGGTTGCCCGCCTTTGAAAGATAATCGAAGTGTTCTGAGTCATATTTTTCCTTTGCGCGAGAAACTGTGCGTTTAAAGGTGGCTGCAATAAATTTATAATCACTCCAGTTATTCGGGCATTGGTTATGAAGAAGCTTTTTCCATGCTGCCTTCCTCCGCCTGTAATCTCTTGTACAGTCCGCATTCCACCAGTTAGAAGAATTCCCTTTTGTTGGCCTCACCAGGAACTCCGACTTTTTACGGCTTTCCTCAATAGCCAGACATATGCTTGCTGACTGGTGGACCTCGGCGATGTTAGACACTGGAGCAAGGGCAGAGCGCAACGCCGTCTGAAATGTGTCATAATTTACATGTGACCGCAACTGAGAAGACGCCGGAGTAACACGACATATGATATCAAAATGAATAGGTATATGATCACTTGAAGTGCCGCTATCAACTGTCGACCAATTCGTTACGCCAATTCCAGGACTAATGAACGTGAGATCTAAAACAGATTGAGTGTGTGAGCGAAGATAAGTGGCCGATCCTGAATTTAAGCACATCAGGTTGTGATCAGAAACCCAGTCCCAAAGGCGCTTGCCTCATGAATTAGTCCTAAAACCCCAAGACACATGGTGAGAATTGAAGTCCCCAGCCACGAGAACTGGGTTTTTACAGTTTACGAGTAAAAAATCCAGAGGTCTAACATCCTGGACTCCATTGGGGAAATAACAATTTGCTATTGCAAATTGAGAGCACCCAGGAAGTACAAAGTCTATTGCCAAAATCTCACAGTCTGGAGACATTTGTTGAAAAGATACCACAGCCCTGTGGCAAAATTTTGAAGAGACTAAAGTTAGTAAACCCCCGCCTCTTGACTGGCGGTCTAGGCGAAATGACCGGTAATTTTTGATATGAAAATGTTTGTCGGTTGAAAGCCACGTTTCTTGCAGAATTATGACACCCGGATTAAGCTGAGTAGAAAGGCAGTGTAAATCTGTGGAAGCGGAAAGAATAGAGCGACAAATCCACTGCAGAACTCGCAACGACGCTATGGTTGCGAAAGTCTAGCCGCAGCAACTGCCTGCTCCAAAATGGTATCCTTGGGTTTAGTGCCAAGCTGCTTCTTCTTTGATTTGGGCTGGGTGCCCTGAGAAGACAACGAATGAGACATGGGGGACCCACTGCGCTTAAGAAGCCGCGCATCAGGCTCCACCATCTCGGAATCATACATTACATCAACATCCCTCGAAGTACCCGAGGTAGGTACAGCGGAAGTGACAAGTTTGTTCCTGGGGTTGTGATGCTACTGGAATTTGAGACCGGATAAGAGGAGAGGGAATTGTTGTCGAAAGAGGTGCCAAACTAGCCTGCACGGCATGTGTAATCTGAGTCGCTAGAACATTTGTAAAGCACTCCGAGACACTTGCGACAATCTTTTCTACCATTTTAGACATCGAAGCCTCCACAGCAGCCGCAATTGCCTGGGACAGCGTTGAGTCTAACATGACACCTTGCCGAGCGGTCACACCAGCATAACCGTGGGCACGTTTTTTGACCTCTGAAATAGCGTCACGGCGCGAACAGCGTTTCCTGTCAATTATTTCCAGAATTTGAATTTCCTGAGCTCGAGAGGGACAATTTGAGTAGTTTGCAGAGTGCGCACCACCGCAAAGGCAACACTTCTGATTCTTCTCAGTGCAGGTGCTTGTTGAATGACCATCCCCACAGTTGCAACACCTGAAGTTGGATTTGCAACCGCCAGCGCTATGTCCATAGCGCCAGCAGTTGTTACACTGCAGAGGCCGAGATAATAATGGGTCTACCCGAAAAACTAGAGGCCATGCCTTGATTTCAGAGGGGCAGGAAGTGCCGGCAAAGGTAGCAATCACTGATTCAGTGGGCATCCGCACGTTGTTTACATCCCGGCTACAGCGGTGCACAGCAACAACACCTGCAGCCAACAGAAGCTCAAGAGTCTCTGCCGGAGACAGGGAAGAGTCTACGCCTCGTACAATACCTTTCGTGCACGCCAGATGAGAAGGGATGAAAGAACTTACCCGAAGGGAGGCAAAGGATGAGGAGTTTAGTAAATCTCTTACACAGGCAAGGTCTGGCGATCTGCACAGAATCCCACCGCGTCCAAACTGGCGAACCTCTGAGATTTACTCATAATGAGAAGTCGTCGACTGGAGAGCAGCCCGAACAACACCAGGGTTGTTCATCCTGATAGCACCACCATCCTTAGGCACCAGCGCGACAGGGATACTGCCGACAGCACTGCGCAAAAAAGCTTCCAACGGTAGGAGATCAGTTGACAGAGAAGCCGACCAGAGGGAACTCCTTTGGCCGGGAGACTGGGTGGACATAGTCCGGGCTTACCGCCTTACCGCGCAAAGACGCAGAGAGAAAATGCCACAATCAGCCACCCGAAACTTAGCCGATCGTTCCCAGCAGAGCAGAAGGAAGGAAGGAAGGAAGGCCTCAAACGTTGCTGGCACATACCCACTACGGGGGAGTGGCCAAGACACAGGCGGTTAATTACTGGATACAGGAAATTTTTGACGGGAAAAGCAGTGGAAATAGTATGTAGTCTGATAGATTGGAAGAGGGAAGGAAAGCGATTCAGTTAACTTGGAGATCGAAGACGGGACAATTGCTTAATGTGCATAATAGTACACAATGCCTGTAATGTTGCAATGTCTTACTGACTGAGATCGGGAAAAAAAAATTAGAATGGGAGTCGCTGCGTTTCTTGAAGAAAATTTTGCACAGCAGAGCGCACACTCCTGTCGCTTCGTCCAAGCAAAGAAGCGCCAATGGAAAGAACAACCGCGGAAGACACAGGCAAGCCCAGTTGATGAAATGGAATTTGCAAAAGACGCTTCCTCAAATGAGAAAAGCGGCGGCAGAACAGCAGGAAGTGATCCATTGTCTCAGGTTCGGCACAAAAAGGGCACAGTGGGGAACCTGCCAGTCCAGATCTGTGAAGGTAGAAATTTAGAAGGGGAACCCGGCAACGCAAACGCGTGAAAGAGACCTCTAGTCTGCGTGAGCGCCAGTCTTTGCTACTCCAAGGATGCAGAAGATGCTGATATTCGGGAGATGATGTAAGAGCCGAGGCAGCAAATTCCTGAAATATTGTGTAGCTGCGAAACCTCACCGCAGCTGTATATGCACACGATGGTAGGACAGTAACAATTGGGCCGCTGAGAGAGGCTCTTGCTAAGGAATCTGCAACCTCATTTAAGTGAAAGCCCATGTGACCTGGTACCCAAAGCAACCTTACCGAATTTAGATGCAGCGGAATCAGGAACTTAAAGAGGCGTAATGGCCGAGAGTCAGTGGGTGAGGATAAGGAAGAGCAAATGGACAGAGAGTCTGTCATAACCACGACCTGGGAAACGGTAGATTCTAATTTTCGTAAGGCAGCGCTGTGCATTTCACATCGTCTTCTTCGTCAACTTCCATGTGCAGAGCAAACAAGTTCTAACCAGCCTAACCTCGAAGGGAGGTTCACCCGAGTGTAATATCGTTGTCAGAGGTGTCGACGACCCATCAAAGCGAAACCATGATCCCATCAGGCTATACACGTGCTTTTGCACGTCTGCCTGGTTAAACTACGTTAAAATGTCGTCATTTTTTGTCTTGAAGGTTACTGGCAAACTGCCATTCATGATCTGAGAGAACAAGCCAAATGTACTCCACCGCATTTTTATTCATGAAGCTATTCCACTCTCGTGTTTCGAATCTGCGGTCACTACCTGCCCTAAGTAGATGTATTGGCGCGAAAGCAGCTCTCCAGAAGTACCAACGCATAGCAAGATTGTTGTCTTGTACAGTTCCGTTATCCGAACTAACCCGAGCTTACCCGAGTTACTGGGGTAAGTTCGGGTGGAAGTTCAGTTACGTTCGGAGGATTGTCGCGCCAAGTGTAGCCACTCGCGGGCAGGTAGCAGTTAAATTAATGATTGGTCGCGAGAAGTTGCTCGGAAAGAGCAACATGGGTCGCACGAGACACACTGATGGCAGCACCTGCCACCGCAGGGCAGTGGCGCATCGCTTTAACGCTTCGCCGCTGCGGCAGCAGTAGCACGAGCACTCCGAGGGATCTGTGAACGTAAACAAGAGAATGACAGATGACGCAGCGTTAATTATAGATAACGAGAACGAAGATGTCACAAACTAAAATTGAAACAAATTAGAAAGAAATTGGTATGTCGTGATTGAGGGTAGCTCGCAACGATGACCGCTCATTTCTTCTGGGTCAGCTAAGCGAGTGCCATTCAGATTTTTTTCAGTATCTTCCAAATTTCTACGGCTCCCGTAATTAGCATATTTGACCTCTCCTTTGAAGCTGGCACGTGAACCATCATCAGCAATTCTCGCGCATGCAGCTCGAGCACGAGATCGCCGTACTCGCGCCGCCTGGTTCGGTTCCTGAGGCTGAACCCACTGATCATAACCAAATATTGTAATATCTTGCATCGGTCGACGTGCGTGCAACAGCCACGCCTACCAAGACGCCCCAGGGGACATCGAGCATCGTGACGGATACAAAAGACCCAACGGTGCCGAGTACGAAACAAGCGCTGAGCGACTCCCAGGGACGAAGCTGTGAACCAGAACGAGACCTGCACCAGCAGCAGAATGCTACCGCTCTATACGGCCACGGCGATTTCCAGAGACCCATATGCTGCTTCACCATTGTCGCCTTGATCGTCCTGCAGTGCCACAACCACGCATTCGCTCTTGTAACACGCCCCGTGGACCACTGGTGCCAGCCACCAGCCAATTATGCAAACCTGTCCATTTCTAAATGGAAGAGCGTCGGCATTCCACTGGATGAAGAAGGGCATCCGAGTGAGTGCCTCGCCTACGCAAAGCCCGGCCAGCAGCCCAACAACACCGAGACCTACGAGTGCGACGCCTGGGGCTACGACCCAGCGCGCGCCGCGCAGTCCGCGAGGAGCTTCTGGGATCTGGTCTGCCACAGGTCTTGGCTGGTGTCCTTGGGCAACGTGGTTTACATGAGCGGCGCCCTTCTGGTCGTGCCCCTGGCAGGGTACTTTGCGGACAACCTAGGCCGCAAGGCCGTCATCATCGCCGGCGTTGTGGTGCTTCTAGCGAGCACCACGGCAACCTGCTTATCGCGAAGCTACACGTACTATCTCGTGGCGAGGTTCGTGAACTCAGCCTGCGCCAGTTCCATTTTTGTGATTAGTCTCATCCTGCTCTACGAATACCTACCGTGTGTCATACATTGGCTCCTGGCGGCGTCCAGAGGGGACGAAGCTCAGGCTGTCATGCTGAAGGCTGCCGACATGAACGACATGAACCGGGTGGTGGCCAAGCAAGCCGTGCGGAGGATCAGTTGGGAACATTCCCGTGGCGCAGCCAGCTGCTACACGTACGGCACTGTTTTCGCCGCACCCAAAGTAGAATTCAAGAGCCGTTACTTGATCATGGTGCTTGTTGCGTCATTCATGATGGTCCTGGGCATCTACGGCATCGCCTGGTCCAAAAGAATGCGCAAGGGAACGACGGCTGCAGTCGTGGCCCTCATACTGTCCGCGCCTTTTTACGTGTTAATGTTCGTCTGGCTCGTCTCCTTGGGCAGGGGAGGAAACACGTTGATATGACGTCTTTCTGTGCTGCACTGAGCAGGTCCTGCTGTTAAGTCCACATAGCGATGAGGTTTTGCGAAATGTTCTTGTGTATCGGCTACATAACACCTTCCCATACCTTGGATATGGTCACCGCCCGCCTTTACATTGCTCCACTGTATTACCTCTCTTTTGATTACTGATATGCCCCCATACCACAAATCTAGGCTAATCTCGCTAAATAAGCTTTTCGCTCTAAGCATGCCTAGACTCAATTTTCCGTGGAGGCCTGTCTGGGTCCAATGGTTATCAGAACCTTGCATTAGGTCACAAGTGTAGATGGTCCATTTAATTGTTCTGCAGGCGCTTAGAAGGAAAAGTGAGGGTTCAATGACAGATGCTTCCAAGGCATCATGGCCATATGCTTCATCGATGTTGCCGACGCCTGTTGATATGACAGATTCAATGATTGCTGTTCAATCAACGAATCTTTCTAGTACGACCGCATTTTGCCAGTGATAACCTCCCTGATCTTGGGGCTAATTTTTTATCCAACCTCACGTGCTGTCATTAGCCGAAGCCCCGCATATATCCGATATCGCGTAATTCGCTGATTGTGCGAGATAGGTCACGTGACCTTCTGATGTGATCACAACCTGCCCACCGTATTTTGAGAAACATAGTTTCTATACATCAACCCAAAACCGAATAGGAATCAGAATTGAGAAAAAAATGTAATGCGTGCAAACATCTGCCCCGTCATAGCATAGCAGGTACCTGTTAATGCAGCCAATTTCATCCTCTTAATTTTTAATAGGATGTCAATAAACCCAGTTTTCTCCCTGACCTATTCTGCCCTCTTCCTGTCCTTCAACGTTACATCTATCATTCTCCTCTCCATAGCTCGGTGCGTTGTCCTCAATTTAATTTGAGCCATTTTCGTTAGCCTCCACGTTTCTTCCACATAGGCGAAATGTTGAGTCGGTAGTAAATATGCAATCCAATAAAGGCATGAGCTAGGCGCGGTTGGTTCGAGTGCGGTCCAGAAATATTTATTGCTAGATGATTTGGTGTATGCCTTTTAAGCCCTCATACTTCACCACAGTCTTAATATCGCTAAAGCCTATGCGGTATACATAAAGCGCCAGTCTAAAAAAAAACATGAATTTTTGTATCTCTTTCTAAGGAAACCATTCACACTGGCGCAAGAAAACCACTTGATATCAGAATGACTGCAGTTGCAGCTTGTTGAAAAATGCACACGTCAAACAGCAGTGTTTTAAATACTTGGCACCATCAGCGCTGCAAAACTCGCAACATTCGCGTAAATTCACAGACTGCGTGGACAAAGACACTCCCCATGATGAACTCCTCCACGCAGGCTGCAGCTCCTCCTCGCTGTCATGTGTCTGCTCGGCTCCACCTGCTGTCTGCGCAGCGTCGCCATCTACGCCAAGCCCCGCCTTGTGGGCGACGTCCTGCTTGTGTTCGCCGAGTGCTGCGCCCGCGTCCTGGTGCCGTCCGCCTACCTGTACATGGCCGAGCTGCTGCCCACGGGGCTACGCTGCGCCGTGCTTTGCGGCGCCTACGCCGTGGGCCGCCTTGGCGGCGTGAACGCGTCGGCGCTGTCTCTGCTGGAAGATGCAGGCCGCGAGGACCTCAAGTTCGCCATTGTGGGCTCGGCGTTGTTGAGCGGCGTCGCCGCGATGTACGGGCTGCCCGAGACGAGCTACGGCCTCCTCGACGCTCGTGCAGCCGAGGACGACAAGGAAGAGGTGAAGGTCAGGCAGGAAAGCCCGGACGCGACGACAAGGCGGAGACGCAAGAGGAAGCAGGAGAGGAAGGGGAAGCCCTAGTGCTGAAAACTCCCGAATGCCAACTAAGTAAAACATACGCGGCCCAAATAAGCCGTAATACGTCGATATTAAATACGCCTCTTGTGTCGTGAGGTCCAGTTTAGGCTTTTTTATAGGAATGTCTTGTGACTTGTCTGTGTAATGTGTCTGCTTGCCACAATTGCCTGCCATGTAACTCTGTCTTGTAAATAGTCGTGCTTCTGGAATAAATCTATTTCGTCACGGCCACCTCTGAAATTTTTTGGCCGAGATATATGTCGATCTGAGGTCTAACGTTGACATGTACAAAAGAACGAACGAACTACCGTACATAATTTGCACAACGATTATTGCGGCCGTTAAACAAGACAAGAAAAGTTATTTACGAACGAGGTTCAGAACTACCACTGCCGCGTCCAGAATAGAGCGCTAATGCGTTACATATCCTACAGTAAATAGACTGACCCCAACGAAAACTGGGAATTGATTAAACAGTTCCTGAATAAAGATGCTCCTCGTCTTTCACTCTCAATAATAAGTTCAAACACATACCCCAACTTTGCGATATTGCTAACGATTTCAGTGATGATTTCAGTGCTTCCAGTAGCCTTCGCGCTTAAGTCCCTTTGGATAACCAGTCACGTTAACCCCATTCCTTTATCTCCCACCATTGCAGCGAAAGTTCGCAGAGTTCTGAACTCTGTGAACTTAAGCTGACTTTGTGCATTTCTCAAAACTGAAATCGTTTCCTCACATTGCATCTCCCATTACTGCAGGTCTCATTAACAAAACGTTCACTGCAGGTGTGTTCCATTATTCACTAATGATTACTATTGTAGTTCCTGGCGGCTTAGTTCCTGCCATTAAGAAATCCGACCACAACTCAATTTATCGTCCCTTTTGTATTCTTCCTTTCTTAAGCAAAGCTATCGAAAAAGGTTCACTTTTGGGAGGCGTATTTATTGCGCTCACTGAAGTCATTCACACTAGTATTACGTCATTGTTTTAGCTAAATAAATGGTTGCAGGAATCCGCGCAAGAAATAACAGAGCAGAAGAATAAGCAGGACGAATGGACAGACCGCTTTTAAATCGAAAAGAGGCGAACTTTTAAGCTGTGCACGTCAGGTCACATGAGCAGATAAAAAGGTCGAGAGGGAATGAAAACAAGAGAAGAAAGACCACTGCTATAAAAAAAGTGTACTGCAGAGAAAGCAAAGTCATGATCACAAGCCAACTAAAATCTTAACAGAGAGAAGCTCTGATGAGGATTAAAGCTGCATCTCGGGAGATATCTCCAGGCCTACCACCACTCCGAAACATATCAACCAACTTGGAAAACTTTTTCTTCAAACAACAACCAAGAATTCAAGAATTCAGTGATATTTCATTCCATTCCATTAATATATGGGGGAAAATGAGTACTTAACAATATTATCTCAGGCATACAGATGGCGCAGAAATTTTATTCGTCCACACCTCGGCCGCTACAGACGTACGGCTCCACCCAAAGCCCATACGGCGGCACGGCTCCACCTAGATCGACACACGGCAGCTGATAGAGAACAAGATGAGGAGGACATATTACCTAGATTCATCCCTTAAAGACGGCGCCATGTCAATGGCATGGCGCTGCGGTGACAATCTCAATTTCAGCGGATGCCGCACTATTCGTGCACCAGATAAGTGCATAGAGGAAGGGGAACTGCTCGCTATATACGGCGCTCTACTCCAGGTGGAAAACGTTCTGGCCGGCAATCCATGCTACAAACTGACATGTCGCGCAAAATGCGAATACACTTTGATTCACATGAAGCCGTGCGTGAGCTCCAAAAACCATTCTCGACCCACGCAATTGCACAGCCGATGACTTCTATAATCAGAACAATCTCAACGCGCAACGTGCGCATCCGCCTCGAGTGGATCATTGGACGCACGGGCGATGACGACGGGAACCAGTCCGCTCACAACGCGAGACTCGGGAGAGTACCTCATTCTTTCCTCCGCTGGAATACGCCGCCGTTAGCGACCACCTTAAAGATATGTCCAACAACTTAGCTGTTTTAACGTGCAGACTAGAGCGTGTCAAAGATAGGAGCCGTGCTCGACTTACGGTCGTTATACCAATGGGTTACCTTTGCTACCTCAGCTGCTCTCACACGGCATGAGCAGATCTTCATTAATAAGATCATCGCCGATGCCGCCTAGACGCAAAACATCATCCGTAAATGGCTTACCGGCCCTCGCTGGCATCAAGGGGGCAATGTAGACGTTATGAAGTGCCCGTACTGCGGCTGTATATTTCGTGCTGACCTGTACCACCCAGTTTGGAATTGTTCAGAGTTCCGCAAGTGACGCGACGACCTCCTCGCCACGCACGGTCATACCACCGATGGCAAGGAATTTCGTGCATTTACCAGAGCCGGAGCGAAAGGCATCTGAGAAGATATTACCAAATATGCTAAGTGGCCTCTACAAAGCAGTGTAGAGCTTGGCTGGACCACCAATGCCATCCCCTCATGTATCAATAGACTCCTACTTTTCCCTTCCTCAAAAACCCTGTTCCCCAACAAACGGCCTTGAGCCTCCGTTCCTAAATAAACAGCTCATTCATTTTCACTAGCTACCGCATACAACACACATTAACTCGCAATTGATTTGCAGCTGCGGCAATAGCTGCGGTGTCCGTGTTAAACGCTTTTAAAAAGAACGCTTCTATCTCTTGCTCTCTTCACTTGTTTTTGAGTCGTAAAATTCCAAGCCATTGTTTGCGCTCAAAATTGCTTCTCTTATGCCGACGTAAAACGTTTGAAAAATCTGAAACTGCTGCTCATCTCGTGTGATGTTCTGACTGCCGTAAGACAGTGTTCATACTTGAGACCCAGTGAGAGCCACCAGAAAGAAGCGGTTTTACCCCTTCATTGCCCGATCCGCACCACACACGCAATTCACACTAATATTGAACTGTTATCGGCCGAAGCGGAAGCTCTCTTCCTGATTCGAAGTGGGTGATGAAACGCCCGGTGCGCCTTTCTTTACCGCAGATGCCTTCTTTTCTTGCGTTGCACCAGGGTCATGCTGGCGCCCTGCTTCACGCCGCTTAGTCTCAGGTCCCAGAGAGGGAAGCGGGAGACGCCCTGGTGCGAAACCATCGTCGTTCCCCCAGACAACATTCCCGGGAGAAGAAAAACGAGAGACAGCTTGCGGGCTCTCTTTGGCCGACGGCCTAACCTCGTCATCATTTCGAGGGGTGAAGGCGGGTAACCCTGCGCCTTGCTTCTGACGGTCGCCGCCGCTTTGGCCATGGCGCTGTAGGCCGGCCGCTAACGACACGAGGTAGCCCCGAGTGATTGGCGTAGAAATGGCGTCCCTCGAAACTCTGTCGACCCTGAAGCCCGAGATGCGGTGGTCGTCGCCATCTTCCGGTCCGCCCTTGTCCTTGTTCCGGAGCTTGAACAGCAGGGTGATCACGATGGCCACCGCGAGCGCCACGACGACGATGGACAGCTGGACGAGGGACATCGAAGACCTGCAAAGTAGAATAACCTGCTATTACTCTCTGGCTGTCTGTTACAGCGCTGACCTAAGGCGCCTGTGTTGCTATTTGCATTCCGGCAGTCATGGCAGTGGCTCTGCAGTGAATGCATGTCGTAAGGCCAGCTCGGCCGTTAATAAGTGCGCGGTGCCGATAATTCTGCAGAATAGCGGACAACGCAAATGGCACGCCGCTTTTTTCACATTTGTGGCGTGGTGTCGTATTAGGTGTATCGAAGGAATACTGTGTGAGGTATCTTGTAAGCTGTAAATGGTGTTGTACATTGCCGTCTTGTGCCCTAATCCAAAATAATTCACCCTCAGAAACTACAACGGTGTCAGAGGAGGGCTGCACTCACCACTGGTGTAGCCTCGGCGACTGAGAGAAGCCGGCCGTGCTCGAGAAAGCGGGCGTGCCATCCTCCTCCATGTTCGCAGGGGCAGAAGAAGACGCACTCGGTGAAGGCTGGCTGAGCTTCCACTCCTGCTGCTCATCAGCCTTGTTTTCCACGTGGTCTCCTTGCGCGTCGTGTGAAACGTCCCTGGTCGAGGACACGTCTAGAAGAAGCGCTTCGCTCCAGGACGTGCCGCAGAAACGCCTTTCGGTGAGTGCGATCTCATCCGCGGCCAAGCGACGCAGCAAAAAGCGCTTGGCGGCAGATGATCGACCTTTCATCGCCTGCGGAGATTTAGAAAACAAATACATATGTCGACCTCAACTTGCAAAATCATGGCTACTCTGCTGTCAGCTCACACTAAGCCTGGGCAAGAAAAAAATCCAGGTAAGTTTGCAGCCATCCATTCGGGCAGAAACATGACAACAGTGTAGAACTAGATCATAGCATATCAAGCACACTTGAAACATTCAACCTTAACTAGCAGCGCTCAAGCAGATGAAGCATGCTACACAGTGTATATTGCCTGGGCCTGAATGCGCAATATGTTACCTGTACTTCTATCATTCGGCCACAAAGTAGACGCTCTCAAGGAAGTCGGTCGTGCCATGCCAACAGTAATACTCTCGTTGGCCACTGGGTGGCGCGATAGTTTTCTTTTTTGGAGACAAGAGACACATCGCCGCATTTTAGCCACGAAAAAAAAACGCTATCGTGAAGCTCTATTGCTCTAAAACGTATTTACACAGCACGTATTGCAGGAGGCACCCTGGCAGTTTGAGGCGGTTCTGAGAAGTCCCTGAAGCATCTCACAGATACACAATTACATGTTTGCCTCCATAACATTTTAATTGAGCAAGTTGACGCCATTGAACGCCTCGGCGTAACCTTAGATAAGAACGTTAACTGCCACAAACATATTGATACCCTGTGCTCCAAGCTTGCTTCAGCTTGTTACATTCTATATAGAACACGGAGGTTGCTGGATTTTTCTGCACTGAAGATCATTTATTTTCTCCTTTTCATTGTTATTTGACCTACTGCTGCGAGCCATGGGATAGTACATACAGATCTTATATTCATCAAGTTATCTGTGGAGAAAATAGCATTGCGAATAATAACATACTCGAACAGGTGTCAGTCCAGTGCTCCTTTGTTCAATAGGTTACAGATTTTGAAGTTTCCTCTGTTATAAAAATGAGAATCGCAATGGTAGTAAATAGCATTATACAAAATAATTACCCACTTTCAATTAATATTTTTGTGTTGCCTGACAGGAATAGCAGAAATGCAAGCAATACTAATTTTAATTACCCTGTAACCAGAAACGCCTATGGTCAGCGCCTAATTCAATATTGCGAGGCGAAAATATGGAATAGTGTACCACTTGAAATCAAAATGGCTAACAATTTCCTGTTTTCTATTGAGCGCTTCTAATTTTTGAAGATTGAGGGTTATGTTTGTTAATCTTTTTATGTCTGCTGTTGAGTGTTGCTCACTAATACTTTGTTCACTGATCATTTATAACCGAGTTTCGTGTTCGTATCTTCTGTTGCTGTAATAACAAATGTGTACATTGGGCCTATATTAGCTTCGGCTATTGGCCCAGCAGTTTGTGCAAACGTTTTGTAATATCTGAAGTGAAAATAAAGAAAGCGAAGTGAACGTGAAAGTGAGTTGTCTTCAAACATATGCAATGAAGCATGTTCTCCCGCCTTTGACGCCGACAGAAGCGCCAATCGGCCCGTCGAGCGTGATTGGTCCCGAACCCGTTTTTTCCGCTGCTACGACATTAGAGAAATTGTCTCTGACGTCACATCCATATAGCCACCACCGCCATCACACGGTGGCTAGCCGCGGTCTGACCTGCTGAACTCATCGGAACTCTTACAGCACGGCCATAACAGATCTAGCTGCTTAGGAGAGTCGAGGCCATATCTTCTCCCGGATTGTTAGCCATCATGCTGTACATTTAGTAGTGATAAGACAAGCAATAAAGGCGGCAAAGTCGAATAACTGGTACGAGGCTGTCGGACACGGCTCAGGGCGGAGACGCACGCGAAAATCCGAGACACGTGTAAACTCTCGTTTCCTTCGCGAATTCACGATACAGATAACTGCCATGAGGTGTCGCTTATCCACACATTAATCCATCCAGAGAGAGAGGGCTAGAAACAGCAGTTCCGCTGGTGCAGGATTAAACAGATGAGAACGTCCTCTTAATTTTTCGGCTCATGAATCGCCTTCACTCGCCGCGTACTTGGAATAGTGTGAGTGGGCCTTTACAAGAATCGGACAAGACTACGAATATAACCTGCGGTTGCTCTTCAAATAGTTCTTAAAACACAGGCTTGAGTAAACGTGTGAGTGCCCAAACGCGCTAAAGTTTCGAACATAACTGCTATTTTTAGAACGATGACGGTTCCCATTGATTGATCCACGTAAAATGGTTCACATCCAATCACTGCTCACATCGAGTGGCCCACGCAGTTGTGAAGGAGTTCGATGTCAGTCTCAATTCAAGCACGGCACTTCCTGCCGACGCATGAACAGGAATATATTGCGATGCTTTAAAAGAACAAAAAGCGCGTTGTCTGAGCCCACACCGCTATGTACAGAAGTTTCGAGCAAAACCTACGTCATTAAGGCGAGAACGATACTGCTGTCGGCGCCACAGAGGTAAGGTTGACTAAAAGCCCACGCCGATGAAACAAAACATTGCATTCTCCGTTATCACTCTTGTAATGGGCAAACACGGACCAGCCCTATTAATAATTTCGTTCCAGTAGCACTGTTTGCGTTGGCTCTACTTCCTAAACCGCTGTTTCAATCTAGAATGATAACAGCATTCAAGAACGTCGCCCTTGGCAAAGGTAGTATTACAAAGAATGCCCCACGGGTCGGACGACTACAGCGCAATGCGTTGTAGCCGAGTTCCCGCACCCACCCGCTTGGAAAAGAGAATGTTTTCCAGGAAGGCCCCAGCAACAACGAATAAGCAAGCCGCCGAGTGATCGCTTTTGAGAATCTGTCATAGTAACTCATGCTAAACAAGAGGAGCATGAAACTGGGCAGCTATGTGCAGGACAAGTCGGCCCTCATCGAGAAAGACCGCTGCCAGAGGATAGAGCGATAACTACGCAGTCTTCATACAGCAGCAGCTTCTAGGCAAGGACAGGCGTTAATGACAACGTGTGGGCGCAAACCGCACGACGCTTTAACTGCGTCGACGAGCATAAATAGAGGTTAGAGCTAGCGTTGAGCAGAACCACTCATTAAACGTCCTTTATCGCCAGACATACGCTACGGGCACACAGCTACGAAGCAGCGTATCGACAACGTGCGAAAGACACACACACGCAGAAATAGATGGACGACTACGACTCACCATTGTGAGATTTATCTTCTGTGACTGCTGAGAACAGGGCTTGGTGCTCCTGCACGAGATTCTAGCTTGGTATGATTACAGCGCGCGTACGCGACTTCCTTTTTTTTTTGCACTGACGCCACCTGCCGGATGCACTATGAATGTGGCGCAACGTGTTGGTGAAGATGAAGGTCAGTAAAATCGGGTAACTTGATCATGTGCGTCAGGTGCCTAAGTTTTCATGCGGACGTAACTGTAAACAAAAACGTGATCAAGACAAATGGAGACGCAATGCGTCACGTCATAACTGAAAACTCCCATGCAAGAGTGAGCGTTGTCCAGCTTTGCAAGAGGCACAACGCGTATGCACGGCGGGAAATGACCACTCCCGAGTTTGTGCCATCTTCCAGCTAGCAGAGATCATTAGAAATAAATTTCACAGTAATTTTCAGTTACGTTACATACGAGATTGAATTACTTTATTAAAGTGGCAATTAAAGCACATTAGCACAACTGATTGACGACCAGCGCGACAACAAAAAAAAAACAATTATTTGCAGGCCATGACCTGCTGCTCAACCTGGAGCAAGACAGAGGAATGGAGAAAGTACAGCGCTCTCGGTACCGGTGTTTCCATGACCCGCGACGCCACAATTTCAGTTTACATCGCTCCAGTGATCGGTTACTTGGGACAATTGCTGCTCTGCTCTTTATCTATATCACTTATATAAGATTCTCAATATTACCTAAACGATGAGGCTAGACGTACTGCCAAAGATGTTTTTTTTTAATCTTGCTCTGTATTCTTCAAGCCACAATTCTGAATTAGCAAGTTCATTTCAAGACCAGATATTTTTTACTGTTATATTAGTAGTGGTGACCTTCTACTAAAAGGACTTTGCACTTGAACCCCTTGAATTGTGCCTCATATGAACCCGTGTCGACTAATTTCTAGAAGCCTAAAAAACTTACAAGCGTTTACGCTGTGCGCCGTAATGCAGCAACCTAGCGGTAGCTGTCCCGCCACGCTAATTAATAACCCCTCCCTTTCCCCACACTGCGCCTCTACTAAAGAACCCTTTCGCGTCGTGTCCCGGCGCCTCGCCGACCCCTCCGCTCTGCGCCTCCATTCAGTCTCCCCTTCACCGCGCGGCGCCGCAGCGTTCAGGCGCCTCACCCTCAGCGCTTTGCCTCTCCACTGCAGTGATACCCGCTTGTCCTCGCCACCCTGCGCTATCGGGTTCCAACTCTAGCTGTGCTAACGGCTAATCCGTCTAATGGACCTTTCCCTGTTTGGATGGATGGATGGATGGACGGACGGACGGACTGGTGGATGGATGGATGGATGGATGGATGGATGGACGGACGGACGGACGGACGGACGGACGGACGGACGGATGGATGGATGGATGGATGGATGGATGGATGGATGGATGGATGGATGGATGGATGGATGGATGGATGGATGGATGGATGGATGGATGGATGGATAGATGGATGGATGGATGGATGGACTAGCCATTCAACGCTTCCAAGCTCACAAAAGTAACGAATCAAGTAAACAAAGGAGAAGAACATTGTGACTTATTTCAAATTCTTTTCCGTTCCGACCCTGATAATTGTACGCAATATTCCGGCTCATCGGTACCAACAGTGTTGCCACAGGAGCATCGATTCCACAGCCTTCAGAAGCCAAAACCCTCTTCACCCTGTATTCACGGCCGCTGACCTCCCAAACAGTGACATCCCATCTGAACAGTCATGTGAGTGATTTAAATGTGTATGGGCGTGCACGGTGTGACTCCTATCAAAAGAGCTCAGTGTTAGAGTGATTTATATGCCGGCAGGCAAGGAGGAGGGGGAAAGGCAGGGAGGTTAGCCAGAAAAATAGCCGGTTTGCTACCCTGCACAGGGGGAAAGGAGTGAGGGGAGAAAAGATGAAGGAGAAAAGACTGTTGCAGGAAATTAAAGTCACTACTATGCGTAGTCACAGCGTTCAGTAAAGTCACAGCCTGTCGTGCAGGTCAGAAGTCTTCAAAAAGCGGAGAAGTGCCTTGGAGGCCTTCACTGCCGACGCCCGCCGCGGCCAGTGGAAGAGAATCTTCGTTTCCGTCAGTGGGCGCAGGTCTAGATGCTCCAGTGTACGGCAGAGAGACTGCCTTTCGGCGCTGTAGGCAGGGCATTCAGAAAGAATGTGCGCTGGTGTGCCTCTTACCATACGTCCCCAGTGCTCAGGGCTGCCTGATGAATGTGGGTCACCCCAGCTTTCCCACCACGGAACAGACGCTTGTTTTTTATTGTTTTTGGTTTCTCTTCTGTTTTTATTACTCATTCCCTCACTGATAAAACTGCAAAATTAGAAATACATCGCCGCCGCGGTGGCTCCGTGGTTAGGGCGCTCGGCTACTGATCCAGAGTACCCGGGTTCGAACCCGACAGCAGAGGCAGCGTTTCGATGGGGTGAAACGCAAAGGCACCCGTGTGCTTTGGGATGTCAGTGCACGTTAAAGATGCCCAGGTGGTCGAAATTATTCCGGAGCCCTCCATTATAGCACCTCTTCCTTCTTTCACTCCCTCCTTTATCCCTTCCCCTTACGGCGCGGTTCAGGTCTCCACCGATACACAAGACAAATACTGCGCCATTTCCTTTTCCAACAAACCAATTTACATCCCCTGTGCTCCCCGGCTTCGGTGACTGTTGGTTTCCGGCATGTATGTCATAACAAGCACCTCTTTCCATTCCCTTGACTGCTAATAATCCATCAGTCCTGTGGGACGGTGCTTTCGAAAGAACGCAATCAAGCCGGCTGAGACTATCATGTCTACGTAGTCACCTCGACCGAAAGACAGTGCTCGGCTGCTGACCCGAAAGACGCGGGTTTGATCCCGGCCGTCGCGGTCGCATTTCGATGAAGGAGAAGTGCTAAAGGCCCGTGTACTATGTGACGGGAGTGCTGGTTAAAGAAGCCCAGTTGGATTATATTTCCGGAGCCCTTCACTACGGCGTCCGGAGCTCTTCACTACGGCGCCCCTTTTATTCCGAGTTGCTTTGGGTCTTTAAAATCCATAAACCAAACCAAAGAAAGCCTTTCATTTTATTGCCTTCCGTTCAGTAGGCCTAAGTACGACCGAATGTTCTCTCCTCGCAGGTGGCCGCGATTGCGGTATCCGAGCAGCTGAAGATGCGCATGCGCAGATCCTACGAAGATGGGATGGGCGACACACCTGTGGAGGTGTTTTACACCATCATGGACGACATCCGCGGGCACTGAAGTGAAACGAACATGGACTCGTCCCTGCTCCACACCATCGGGGAGGCTGGGCCTGCTTGACACTGAGTCGTCGCTTGTCCTGCACACTGCCCCTGCCTGACAGTGACGCCCTCAACTTGCAGTGTTCTTTTGGGTCTGCTGCCGTTGACTGTCTATTAGATGGCTCCCTGGGGTGTAAAAACTATTACCTGCAGCACAATTTCTCTGGTCCACGTGCCGGTACATTTAGGTCGTCTCTGTGGCGTTCTTGTTACTTTGTGTAAAAAAAGACATAGAAGCCAAGCGCATTGCTAGGAACCGAAATACTATGTTCCTTTGTTCAGCTTTCCTCCGTTTCTTGAGTAATACTTTCAGCGCCTTTTATACATATTGTGATCCCTTTTCTGCCATCACTTTGTGATTGCGAAGTGCGCAGGCTTGGGTTATTGTACTGGTTTGTGCCTGTATTGTAACAACGGCAATGTTGACGTTTTTTTGCTTCGTCCAGCATTCCGTTCCATAATTCGTTATATATGAACAGTGTGATACTATATTGCAATGTAGTACTCTAGAAGAATAAATCGATTTACTTTTACAGTTTGTCGTTATTCGCGTCTTGTTTTTTTCTCTCCGCCTATAACTACCTCTGCTATCGCTCTTATAGTAGCGCCGCTGCTATTGTGCTTTTTTTCTACATATGGCCCAGAAGAAATTGTCAAACTCATCAGCTTTTTCATCTGGCGTCCTGTATCTTTTTTTCTGCCGAAATAAAGACTGAATAATTGATTGGCATGCTAGTAACGATAGTGCGCGCAGATGTCAGTACAGCTAGTAAGGTTTGATTGCCCATCCAGCAGGCTGCAAGCAAGTCGAACGCGGAAGTGACCGCCATTTTATGAGGGTGACATGTTTGGAATCTTGTATTTACGCCTCATAATTTCCAGCGCAGAATCGATTGCTCACAAATTTTATTTTTCCGTGATGGCGTTAAGAATCCCGCTCTGCAGAAAATACTGCGTCGCCGTCGTCTGCGTTGTGAGCGAAACGTTCCCGCAGAATCAACTACCTATGTGACGTCGCAGGAGCTATTCCGAGGACTGAATTGGGAACAGTTGGGAATAAGAATAAATAGAGAATACCTAAATAATCTGCGATTCGCTGATGACATTGCCTTGCTGAGTCACTCAGGAGGTGAACTGCAAATCATGATCAATGAGTTAGACAGGCATAGCAGAACGATGGGTCTAAAGATTAACATGCAGAAAACCAAGGTAATATGCAACAGCCTAGCAAGAGAAACACAGTTCACAATTGGCAGCGAGAGCCTGGAAGTTGTGACGGAATACGTCTACTTAGGGCAGGTACTGACAGCTGATCCGGATCATGAGAAGGAGATAACTAGAAGGATAAGAATGGGGTGGAGCGCATATGGGAAGTTCTCGCAGATCATGAGTGGCAGTTTACCAATTTCCCTCAAGAGAAAAGTGCACAACAGCTTTATCTTACCAGTACTCACCTACGGGGCAGAAGCTTGGAGGCTAACGAAAAGAGTTCAGCTTAAGTTCAGGACAACGCAGCGAGCCATGGAAAGAAAAATGATAGGTGTAACGTTGAGAGACTCGGAAGCGGGCAGAGTGGGTGAGGGAACAAACACGGGTTAATGACATGCTAGTCGAAATCAAGAGAAAGAAATGGGCTTGGGCAGGGCATGTAATGCGAAGGCAAGATAACCGCTGGTCCTTAAGGGTAACGGAGTGGATTCCAAGAGAAAGTAAGCGTAGCAGGGGGCGGCAGAAGGTTAGGTGGGCGGATGAGATTAAGAAGTTTGCAGGCAAAGGGTGGATGCAGCTGGCAAAGGACAGGGTTAATTGGAGAGCCATGGGAGAGGCCTTTGCCCTGCAGTGGGTGTAGTAAGGCTGATGAGTGATGATGATGATGATGACGTGACGTCACCTTGTAAAGTCATGGCAACTTGCCCACCGGACTGTGGGCACGTTGACCACTGCTGGTAAGTGACGGAGAGAAATGAGATTGGTCGAGAGATCCTGCTAGGGAAGAGCAATCTTGGTCGCACAAGCCCCACCGGTGGGAGGTCCTGCCATCGCAGGGAAGTGACGCATAACTTAACCGCTGCGCCAGGAGTGCGGTACGAGGACGCCAAGGGACCTAGTGAATGTAAAGTCGTGTAGAGGCTGACCAATCGCGCATATATTTGCACAAGGCTATTAAAGCTCCGCGTGATACCCTTGGGGCGAAGCTTAAGTGCCCCTGCCAATGTATTTGTAGTAGGATAAACTACTTCCTATGTATACACATAGAATCTGTGCATTGTTCATTGTTCAGGTTATCGTCGGGTTAGTGTCGTTCTATAGTTGTAGTTTATATACTGTAGTTTTTAGTATCGTCCTATATTTGGAGTGAACTTTTTTGACCAGCAAGGGGCGCGAGTTGCGAAGTCGATTTATACGTGGCAGTATTCCGTATACCTTGCGCGTTATGACCTTTGTAGAGCATTTTAAGATGTGCTCGCGAAATCTCTGCGTAGTTTGCACACCCTCTTTTTCAAGTCTTAAATTTAGGAAAAAAATTGCGCAAATTACGCGAGTAAATGCGGTACGCCATTCGTAGACCCGGTTCAGTCAGCGTCAGTCACAGTGCAATGTCCAAGTACTTCCGATGCGCACACCCCGCCGCGTTGAACGACACAAGTGGAGCACAATAGTTTTGTTCACTTGTTTAAGAACAAGACAGAAAGACCGTTCTGAAGATGTTAAAGCGCAAAATTCAGCTGCGGGCTGCACTTCAGCAGCGTTTTTGTGGAGTGTTGTAACGACTTACACCCTGCTCATTTATCCTAGCGCTTTCGCATGCTACAGTGCAGAAGACTGCTCGCTTCGGGCTGTTTCATCTGTCAGTGAGCACACACCGTCGGATCTACCAGAAGGCGCTCTGCGTCCGCTCGGGTTTGTTACCACTCGCGCCTGGACGTTTCAAGCCTCAAGAGAACGGCTGAAGGAGGACGTTCATTAGATTCCTTGTAGGCAGCCGTCTGTACCAAGATCTTTAATGATTCTGTTCCCTCACCTCCAAAAAACATACCTGTGCGCTTCTAAAAACGCCATCAAGGAAAAGCATATTGTTTGCGGACACTTCGTGTCTTCGAACGCATGCGGTGTAATTCACAGGCCCTTTGGTTTTCGCCTCTTTTGAAACGCGGCCTGTGCGGTCATGAATTCAGTCTGCCAAATCGTGCTTGTTAAAAAACAAGACACGTCATTGCTGCCGCGTTGAGGATGTTTTGTCAAGCATCGCGGCCCATAAAAAAATCAGTGATTACTAATCAAGCAACGCAAAGTTTGAAGCTACTCAAACACGAGATCGCTATTCAAAAACTAACGGTCATTCATGCTTCTATGCGTCCTAAATTTCTGGAGCGTTATTCTGATCTGAGGTCCTTTGTGCCTCTGTCAGCCATTTATTTCCTTGTCTAGTATGAGCCTACGCGCACGCACTGAGCAATTTATCTACAGCCAGAGTATATGTGGGCTTCTACAGAAGTTCCATCACAGCGCCTCTTCTAATACACGTGGCTCAGTGGTTACGGTGCTCGGCTGCTGATCCTAAGGACGTGGGTTCGATCCCGGCCATGGCGGTCGCATTTCTATGGAGCCGAAATTTAGAGGCCCGTGTGCTGTGCGATGTATGTGCGCGTAACAGGACCCCAGGTGGTCGAAATTCCCGGAGCCCTTCAATACGGCATCCCTCATAACCCGAGTCGCTTAGCAACGTTAAACCCATATAAAACAATCTTCTTATATGCATAAATATAAGTTCATATAAATACCTCCTATTTAGTGCGTTATTAGCGACAATTCTATTTCTCTTACACGTGCAGCTACCGAAGAACCTATAGATTCTAAAAAATTATAGCGCATTCGCGACATGCCAAAGACGTATATCGAGGGCAGGCATTTGTAGGGTTTTGTTTCGTTTTCCTTCCTTCAGGGTCTCTGTCACTGGTGTCCTCCGCCAAAGCCAACATCTCCGGGAAGTGGATGCAGACGACGAAAAGACATCAGAGTGAAGTAAACCGTAAAATGCTGACTTTATTTCTCATGCAAGGCGATGTTTGATGGCGGATACACTGCCATGGTGCTGGGATCCAACCAAACACATTCATAGTCGGAAAGTAGCGATGTTGAAGCAAGAACAATGGTGGTTCTGACTTTTTGCCAAGGAACCAGTTTTCTAAAAGTTGCATTTCGAGGCGTCCCACTCGTAGGTCTCGGTGTCGTCGTCGGCGTGCTGGCCGGGCTGGGCGTAGGCGAGGCACTCGCTGTGGTGTCCATCTGCGTCCACCGGAATGCCGACGTTCTTCCACATGGACGGCGAGAGATCGGCAAATGTTGATGGCGGCTGGCACCTGTGGTCCACGGGGCGTGTTACGAGCGTTAAGGCGTGGCTGTGGCACAGCAGGACGATCAACGCGACGACCGTAAAACATATGAGTCTCTGTAAGTCTCCGCTGCCAGTAGATGGTGTTGCCCCGGTCCCGCTGGTCTACATGTCGGTCTATTTTGCCGCTAAGGACCCAAGAGTCGCTCTGTACTTGCTTGAGATCGGCCATTTTCGAGTCCTTGGATTTCTTCCGCTTGCTCGAGGTCTTCCGAGGTGCCTTCGTAGTCATGGCTGGTGTACGTTGCGAGACCGATTTCAATCCTGGGTGGGCATTTTAGCATAAACCAAGCGAGGAGATCGATGCAATGCTTGCGGTGGTGATGCAGTCCTGGAGCTCGCGAGCGCGAGGCTTGCTGATGTTGAAACACGAGCACGTTATGAAGAAGTTGAAATGTGCGAAATAGAACAGAAAACTCGAATGCCAGTAAGTCAGTAAGTTGAAATAATACGCGATACTTACAGGAGCTGAAATTTGCGAGGAATTTTCTATTCATCACAGTTTCTTTGGCTACTGTGTCAGGTTAATTTCCTTGTGACAAAAAAGAACTATAATGCACAGGAGAATTGTGTTCAGTTCTCAATTTTATTTATGTATCTGCATGTTATTTGTACGCGCTTCATGTATGATTTCGTCACCTAGAGCGAGATGTATATCCAGTTGGAAATTTTGGTCTCGGTTTCAGTTCAGCAGATTGTCTTGTGTCTTGTCGTTTCGTATGTGTACTTTGTAAAGAGATTGTGACTCTGACGTGATTAAAAACAAACTCCGCTCGGACCTTAACACTACAGTCTCTTTTTCAGTAGCTGCCGTGAATGGCGGTGCCTAGCGCTGCCAATAACCTTACCTAAGACACATTTGGTTCACAAGTGCAGGCCGTGCTTAGCGCTCCTCGCTGCACATTGGTTTCTAAACAATTTGGGCACGCTCAATTGACGACTACTGCAGTAACAGCCTTGCGTGACTTATGTTCTATAGCTAGAAAACCATTTTTTATTCCATGGCAAATAATTATTTACAGAGGGCTTATGCTGTCTTCCACAGTCATATTTTGTGTGAATAAGAATACTTGGGCTCACAAAAGCGAAAATCTAAGGCCGAAACACAAGTGTAACGCCATGCCGCCTGCCAGGTTACCTCACCTTGTGCTTGACTGTGCAGTTCGGCAACCATTTCAGGTCTAGGAGTTCCTTAAACTCCTCTTGCTTTTCAAACTTTATGACAATTTCCACATTTAGGAGGATAGTTGCGGCCACTGCCCTCATCATTGGAATAATGTAGCACAATGCATCCCACGTGACAATTGGTAGTTACAACTGAGCATACAACCTTCACCATATAAGCACAACATTTCCGAGATCTGAAGGCAACGTCCGCGATCGCCGACGCCCCAAGTATGTTTTTTACACGCTGATATTCAAAATTTTCCTTGAGCTTTAAGATTGAATTCATGTTCCTTGTTGCCTCATGAATCGCTGAAAAGACATTGACGTGTGTGTTAAGTAATGAATTATTACGGCTGATTTGTTCCTTAATCCAGCGCGCCGTTGACACTCGGAACGTCTTTAACACTAGGGCTTCGGTTTTGCCTTCTTCTTCCGCATAGTCCTTGGCCTCGGAGACGTGTCCAGGGTGTCCTGCATCAACTTGAGCACGTCCTTGTCCGTCTCTGCCGCACGAACGTCTATGAGTCCGCGGCTCGTCTCAGGCATCCCGAGCATCGAGACGACAACCCCTAAGAGCCCTGAGCCCACAATGGCGAGCTTCAGGTCCTCGCGGTTGAGGTCTTCGAGCAGGCCCAGCGCCGAAGCGGCCACTGCACCCAGGCGACCGCTCGCGTAGGCGCCGCAAAGGACAGCGCTGCGTACGCCCGTGGGGAAGAGTTCGGCAATGTACAGATATGCGGACGGCACCAGCACACGGGCGCAGCACTGGGCGAACACGAGCAGCACGTCCCCCACCAGGCGGGGCTTGGCGTAGATGGCGATGCTGCACAGAGAGCAGGTGCCACCCAGCAGAGCCATGACCACGATGAGGAACTGTAGCCTGCAAGGCAAAGCTTCGGCATAAATGTTGCGCGCCTTAAGCTGAGCGTTAACGGCACTATTGGTGGGTGTAATATTGGCCACATTGTATTTGCAGTCAGCATCCTTCAGTACGGTGGTGTTTGAATTCATGGCAAGATCTAGACTACATATAATTTTCGGCTGCTATCGGATGCCGTGTTCGGAGTGAAAAATACACTTGTCTATATTTACTGCACTGAAAACTGCTGCGCGATCGCACATGTCTCAAAGAGCTGTCTAAAAGAGATATGGGTACTACTTGAGTATCCAACTGAAGTTTTCTGGGTTCTCTAAAACCCATCTAGCGAATACATCTAAGCTGTTGTCGCAACTTTCGCACACCCGGCGTCTCTAGATAAACGTCCTCTACGTGTTCAGCACACTTATTAGAAATCGCTTGAAAGGCGTACACTCGCGTGTGAAATGGGTAAACACCTACGTGAAATGTATCCCGTGCACACGTGAGATGCACGCATTCATTACAAAACCTGTAGGTCCCCGACATGAACAGAAGTTAATCCAGTATCATCTTCATATAATGCGGGTGCTCGGCCGTATAGCCACAGCTTCCGTTAAATGGTTTGGCCGCTAAATGCTGGGAGCGCTGCAGATTTGTAGAAATCATCGTCGATGGCTTACCTGCCTAAGGAGATGAGCGCCAGGTACATGACCACGTAAGACGGCGCGGACATCATAAGGGCCACAAGAGAAATCTTGGCGTCCTTGCGCAACCTGCTGCTCCAGGACAGGCTGAAGAAGGCTAGCATCATCGCGAATACCATAATCAGCACGCGGATGACGTGAGGGCGCCTTGGTTGCCCGGTGGGCACCGAAATAGACATGCCAGACGTGAATGGGGTGTGCTCTGAGCGGGACAGCTCCCCTCTTACCCTCTGCATTGTTTGCTTGGCGACATTCCGGCTCATGTTATTCATGATCGCAGCCTTGAGCATGACCGCCTGGGCCTCGTCGAATTTAGATGTCACCAAGAGCCACACGGGAGACTCGTGCACGGCGCAGGCGCTGAGCAGAAGAAGCACTGTTGGAGACAGGACGATCACCTGCAGCAGAGTCCACGGGAGCCGGAACGACGCCAGCATGAGAAGCAGGACGTCCACGAAGAAGGTGCCCACTGCGCACGACACGCTGATGTAAAAGACGCGGTAGGCCAGGGGCGCCACTTCGTAGAGCAGGGTGAGGCTGACCACGAAGATGGAGCTGGCGCAGGCGGAGTTCACGAACTTGGTCATCAGGAAGAACGAATAGACACGCGCGATGCACGTCGCTGCTGTGCTTGTTAAGAGCGCCACAACGCCCGTGGTAATGACGATCTTGCGCCCGAATATATCTGCTAAGTAACCCGCGAGGGGCACGACCAGAAGGGCGCCGCTCATGTAGACCGCGTTGCCAAGGGCCACCAGCGAGGACCTGCGACATACCAGATCCCAGAAGCTCCTCGCGGAGTGGGCGGCGTGGGTCGGGTCGTAGTCCCAGAAGTCGCACTCGTAGGTCTCGGTGTCGTTGGGCTGCTGGCCGGGCTGGGCGTAGGCGAGGCACTCACTGGGGCGTCCGTCTTCATCCAGTGGAATGCCGATGTTCTTCCACATGGACGGCGAGAGATCGGCAAATGTTGATGGCGGCCGGCACCAGTGGTCCACGGGTCGTGTTACGAGCGTTAAGGCGTGGCTGTGGCACAGCAGGACGATCAACGCGACGACCGTAAAACTAAATATGAGTCTTTGGAAGTCTCCGTGCCCGTAGATGGTTGTACCCTGGTCCTGCTGGTCGACGTCTCGTTCTGGTTCGGGGCTAGGGAGCTGAGAGTCGCTCTGTACTTGCTTCGGATCGACCACCTTCGAGTCCTTGATTTTCTTCCGCTTGCTCGAGGCCTTCCGAGGTGACTTCGTAGCCATGAGTCGCCTAGTATGTGATTCGACCGACAGTGAATATTTCAGTCCTTGGTGGCCGTTTTAGCATAAATCAAGCGAGGCGATCGATGCGATGCTTGCGCTGGTGATGCAGTCCTCGAGCTCACGAGCGCGAGACTTGCTGACATTGAAACACGAGCACGCTATGAAGAAGATGAAATGGGCTAAAAGACCCGGAAACTCGAGTGCCAGCAAATAAGTGAACAAAGGCGAGGTAGCGATAGGGGCTGAAATTAAGAAAGAGGAAATGGACATGGTCATCTGGCTAGATTAACGCCGAAAGCAGGCAACCAGTGTTTCCTTAAAGGCTAATTTCACCGCAGTTTTAGTCCCATGGAAATATATTTTCTGGTGGTATGCTGCCGTGGGTGCGAATGCCCCGAAGGAACAAAGACGAGGCTCGCCGGCCGAGTGGGAGGCGAGAGACCCTTATTTTGCAAGGACAACATTATTTATACTCATTAGTAGCATGACATTAAATTATAGCCAACTACGAAATGACACCTTCAAAGACAAGAGATAAGAAAATCTACTAAACTTAAACGAGAGCCAAAACCACATACACAGCATATGCCGAGAGTCCTAAAACCTAGAGATAGCAATGGTGATAGAGTGAGTGTGTGAGGAACTGCTCGCGAGAATTGTCGTTTTTCAAACTGAAACTCGCCTCGTAGTTCTGGCCTTTCGGCGGCTTACTGTTGCCCGCTGAACCCGCAGGAAGTGAGCATGCATTAGAAGCGCCCATAAGTTCACTGTAATGTGAAAATACGACGACGAACCGGAACTGGTTTCGCAGCGGCTGCTTTTGCTCTTCTGACGATGAGAATTGAAGCTTCTATTACAACTGTGGGGTTAAAACTTCTATTACAACTGTAGACCGGGGTTCCGACCCCGGTCCTCTTGCACGTGAGACGGACGCTCTACCCCTACCTCGTCGCTGCGATGCAATTAGTAGGCACGATAACCAATGGTCTTCGAGAGTAACGGAACGAATTTCAAGAGAAGGCAAGCGTAGCAGGTGGCGGAAAAACGTTAGGTGGGCGGATGAGATTAAGAACTTTGCAGGGATGGGATACCCACTGCTAGCACAGGACAGGGTTGATTGGGGCGATATGGGAGAGGCCTTTGCCTTGGAGGGGGGGGGGGGGGTGGCTAGCTAGGGTGACGGTGATGATGAGTACGGGAGCTCTCCAACGTTTCTTCTCCAAGAGTGGGGTGATTTCTCTTAAGACTTAGGGCGGCCAGCGCTTCATTGCTTCAATAAAACAAATAGAAACAAAGAGTAAAAAAGCCCTGCACCAATCTTGACCTCGATCGCCTTGCCATTCTCTGAATAAGAGGGAATATTCCGGATTGAAAACAGAAAAAAACTTCAACATTTAAAGGGCCCCTTTGATCGCCCTCACAGAAAGGGCAAAGCTGTATCTTTCTGCTAACGGAGTTTTCATCGGATATTAGTTTTTCCTTCTCTTGTTCTCGTCTTCTGAGCATTGTTTTCTCCTCCCTCAGTGGTTGTTGCGACTATGGGGGGGGGGGGGGGGGCTGTTGTTGCCTCTCTAGTGTAACGTTTATCGGTTGTCCTTTTCCTCTCTCTTTGCTTAATGTCTTGACAACCATTAACGCGATAGCGTTAAAAGCAAGACCTACGAAACTAGAGACCTGCACATTTGGCGGGGTCCTATGGGACTACGTGCGCCAACTTTCGTTAACTTTTTGGCCGTTGAGGGCGCTCGATTGACCTGTTCGTCTGTCATTATCATCATCATCGTCTGCTTTCTAGAAATGATTTTTCTTCTCTTATTGCCTCCCTGTGCATTTCTCCCGTCTTATTATTTTGAAACCTAGTAATGAACAATGGAAATATGACATTTCTTCAAATCCTAGCGGTGAATATTTTGTTTGCGCGCATGCCAGGCGTCAGGCTTTCTGGCATCTTTGCTAGGCAATGGATGAATGATGAATACTCATAACGTAGACAAATGACAAAACTATTGCATCACTGAAGTAAAATAATTGACGTCATCTTGCTAATAATAATTAATAATTGGTTTTTTGGGGAAAGGAAATGGCGCAGTATCTGTCTCGTATATTGTTCGACACCTGAACCGCGGCGTACGGGAAGGGATAAAGGAGGGAGTGAAAGAAGAAAGGAAGAAAGAGGTGTCGTAGTAGAGGGCTCCGGAATAATTTCAACCAACTGGGGATCTTTAACGTGCACTGACATCGCACAGCACACGGGCGCCTTAGCGTTTTTCCTCCATAAAAACGCATCCGCCGCGGTCGGGTTCGAACCCGGGAACTCCGTATCAGTAGTCGAGCGCCCTAACCACTGATCATCTTGCTCAATAGGTTAATTGTAGAGCCAAGCCGCCCGTATCTGCCCTTCCCTAGCGGCAAAAGGCATGAACTAGAAGGTGCGCGCTGGAGCCGTGCCAGATGTGCAGGTCTCTAGTTCAGTAGGTCTTGGCTAAAAGCTCCGTTATGCAGGAAATCCGGTATCAATGTTCTCGGCGCGTTGCGAGCGAAAAATCCCAAATATGACTCTGGCCGGGGGTGCCCAGAGAACAACCTAGGAGGGAGTTGGGCCACACAGGTCACGTGACCTTGCGGCGTCATCACAACCTGTCCACCGGATACAGAGAAAACTGCCCGGTGGGGCAGGTGGCTGTTGAATTCATGATTTCGTCGCACGGGAAGAGAAACCTCGGCCACGCAAGACCCGCTGCTAGGAGCACCTGCCATCGCAGGGCAGTTCGCATCGCTTAACCGCTACACCACTGCGCCAGGAGGGTATGAGGACTCCCAAAAATCTATGAATGTAAAGTAGAGAATAAGATTCTGCATATATGAGAAAAACTACGCTATGGGGTCATCCCCTTAAGGCAGAACTTAAGTGCCCCTCAATTTTTCTTTCTGCCGCATCGCCCAACAACGTTCTCCTTGATTAAACTCGATAAACAAAGCAAACCAACCAATCCTCACGGAAGAGATTCGTCGTTGTGGTCCGTCACAAAATTCACTAATGCGCCCAGACAGTTATAACGTAATTAGGTCACGTGACGTGACACCTACCGACCCTCCCCGACCCCCTCTCTCCACTTGCATCGCAGAAAACAGAAGCCTCATCACGGAAAAGACCCAGTGATCAGTCATAAAATTCGCGGATTCCTCAAGCCGGTGTAGTGGTCTATCCGAACATTCGCTAATTGACCGAGACAGTTGTAAAGCCATCCGGTCAGGTAACGTGCCACGTGCTACCTCCCTCGCCCCGCCCCCACCCGGTGTTGCGATCTGCCCTAAAATTCGCTGATTCTAAAGCTCCCGCATTCCCCGCTGTAATTAAGTGTCCACAGAGCTTCTTTTTTTCCTGGACACCAATGTCTGCTTCCTTACACAGGAGTGAGGATGTCGGAAAGGAAGGGGGTCACAAAATCGAAGCCAGCCCAGTAATGTCAGTACTCCACGAGGATTCGAAGGTCTGGGAGGTGGTTGAGGCTGCGGAAGAGGTTGTGTTGTCCTGTATCGGTAGGTATACGATTGGATGAAATTTTCCTGCAGTTGCCTCGGATTGGTCATTTGGACTGAAAGAAGATTTTGCTGCGCTTTTCAGGAAAATGCTAACTCACCCAGGCCAGTTACACAACAGAATAGTGAGATTTTCCAAAAATTTGTTATTGCTCCTAAAATATTGTTAATCTTCACTGCTCCACGGGTCTTCAGAGCAGCCTGCCACTTTTTCTTCTCATATTCGCAGAGTTACATAGCGCACCCATTGCTATCTCTCTCGTTTCTCTCTCCCTCTGAAGCAATGCCATGCGCAAGTCTACGGCCACGACCCGAATGGTTCGACGATCGAGTACGTTGCAGGCGGTGGCTGCGCATTCGCTAAGGGCGGCGTTGGCGCCAACGATGTTGTGTCCTTCGAGACGCCAACGACTGTCGCATACAAGGTGGGTGGCGGCCTTGTGTGCAGTCCTCTTTCTCTCGGGCGCAAAGCGAGAACTCTAGTCTTGCGCATGCGCAGAATAAAGCGGTGCAATATTGCGCTTCAAAACTACGGCCCTTCGATCAATTCCGATAAAACGCGATTTTGCCTGAGTCCTGAATCGTACGCAGGTCTGGTGCAGACTGTTTAAGCAAAGCCCGTCAGTCATGTCTTAACTGATCCTTTTTACGGGCACAGATAACGTTAACGACGCAGTAATACTAGTGATGGTTGAAGTTAAAAGGTTACTGGATCGTGTTAACTACTGCAGTTAAGCGCCGGTGAAGCTGGTGACCGTGTTTACCGTATACCGAGTGTTTCAGGGAACACAAAAAAATTTTCAACAAGCTTTCAGGGATACAAATTTTGCTTGTTCGGCATACTGTTACCAGTGTTGCCGGACACCAGAAAACCGGGGAATCATCTTAAGTTGTAAGCTGCTTGACCAACCTGTACTAATTAACTTCCACTTTATAACTAGTAGAGTTAGGCGCCTAGTAGCAATAAGAGATTTGTAGCCGGTCGTTAGTGATAGCTATATCAGTTTTTAGACTTTCAAGAACGGGATTACCCTTGGTGCTGTGGCTCAAAAAAATTTGGCTTTTACGACTATTTACATGCACTCTAGGGGTTTCTTTGCTTGTCTTCTTTCTAAAGCGCATGTATTTTTGCACGATGCAGCTAATTTTGTCGAGCCACAGTGGCGAAAGTAATCGCGTTTTCAAAATTATAAAAACTTACATGGCTATTACTAACGACAGGATAAAAAAATTTAAATAGAACCAGTTGCGTGTCTGTGAAAGTCAAAAATATATAAGAAATAAGTTAACCACTTTACTAAAAAATTCACCGGCTTTCTTGTGTCCGTCAACACGGATAATACTATACCGCAAAAGTTACATTTTCACCCCAAAAGCCTATTTTTAAAATTTTGGAAAGTGTTCGCTGAAACACCCAGTATGCTCAAAGACTTAATTACTTAATAATTCTTAACGTTTTTTGCACAGATGAGGAGAGCCTCCCACGCTCTTGGCTACGCCATGACTGTCACGCACATCATGGGATGGTCGCTGTTCAACTTTTCCGGCGGACTAGCCCCTCCAGAATGCAATGGCGGCCGCAATCGTATCAACGCGATCCTCAAAGTCCTCAGCGAGAACTGACTCCCTCGGTACTCACCCAAACTCTCTGTGGAAATAGCTACATTTGTTGCTTTACGCCGACTGGTCCTTCGACGTGACCTCCGTTTTTCAGATAGCACACGGACTTCGACCAAGACGTGCTACCGAGCACCACATTCACGCGAGCGCCACTTGTTTCTTAGTGTATTGTGCTGTTCGATAGGACAGCGGAGGTTCTTTCGTTTGTAGGGATTCCAACATACGAGAGTTATGCAGTTGAGACTTGATATAGACGACAGGCATACCTTCATACCATTATCCTCAAATACTTGGCAGTGAGTAGCACACAACGCGTCGTTTTTCATTTCGAAAGCTGCCGAAGTCCTATCCCTATTCACGGGTGATGTTGCTATGAAAAATTCTTAAAGGACCTAAACAGAATCTCATTCGTCTGAAGGGTATAAAGTTTCTATGACGCCCAATGAGGCAATAAAATTTTCCCAACCACGAAAATCATTAAAGGTTCATAATCGACATCTTTTTATCTAATATGGTGTGGAGTATGTTTGCGAGCCGAATAATCTAACAGTTGTTTTTCCGACAGCCTGTTCTTTAGCAGGTGCTATGCTGTGAGACATAGTTCTGCAGTTCTCTGTTACAGAAACAGTCGCCACTTTGAACGAAACTCCCACCTCGCCGCAATAAAAGGGGCCAATATTTCTCGATGTCGCAGAAGTTCTGAGCTACGCTTCATGAGATGTTCAAGGAACGAAGTCGTTGTGCTAAAGCTGCCATGACTCACTCAATGGGCTTCCTACGGATATATCAATGAAGACCGTATTGCGCTCGCACAACAGCAGACGAAAATCTTTGAAGTTTAGCAACAGCATTAATGTGTGTAGAGTGACACGTGACGTGTTTCTCAATAAAGTGCTTGCTGTACTATGCTGCGTGAACCAGAACGGTTTTAAGGAAAACGCATGCAGAGTGTGACACAGCAAACAGCTTTCTGCAAGAATTCGCTCGTCTAATTTCGATCGTTCTGAAACATTGTGGATCTTGTTCTACGGTGAATAAATTGTTTATTCAGCATTCATTTAGTAATGTTAAAATCCTGCTTTTATTCAATCACTCAAATTCAGTGTATCCCAATCCGCACTTGGAAATGAGATCGACTGTATTGTGTAACTTCAGTATTCGTCCAAAGTATTCCAAGACGTATATTGATGCCACCACCGTGTGTGTGGTTGTGTCGCCACTTGCAAACAAGCAGTGTAAAGTTGACGATGAGCATGGAATTTTCGTTAAAGTAAAATTCCTCTATATTAATATATACCAAAATGGCCCCCAGTGTATACAAACGGCCTCATTTCATTTTTTAGTAACCAGCAAGCAGGATGGTAAATCCATAAAAGGTAAAGTTGCTTGTTGCACGAAGAAGTTTTCACAGGAACCAACCGCTTAAAAATAATTAGTTCCAGAGAATATGTGAGTTCCTCATATAGAACAGAACGCGGTAATTAAGCATGTGGTTTCATCGCGGCTTTTCTGCCCTCTGTAGGCACTTTCCAAATATTTAGTTCACATCCTTGGAACTATTTGACGTTTATACAGTGACGATAAAATAGTATATTAACCACTGACTTGAAGAGAAGATAGCTTCAGTAAAATACATTCGCTCCACAAACCCTAGTAACAAAACCACATGCGAACCGTGCGGTATTTCATGTATTTTCATATACCCTGCATCTATGTACTCGGAAAGTTGGCGGGGGAGGGGGGGGGCAAATGTCAAAGCTAAGTGTTTTGTCGGTATTTCCTTGTAGTCTTCTCGAATTTTTATAATGCGCACATCGGGGACTTTCTGCTCCTTGAGGCATTCCAACATTTCCTCTTCATTGAGGGTGGGGAAATCATTCTTCGAGATTACGCCTTTGACACGGTTTAGGGATCGATAAACACTATTGGATACAGGTTTATCTCCAAAGGTCACTATTTTTGGAAGTTTGGCATACTGCACTTTGTCGCGGAATTGGAGTAGTAGGCCGCCACCGGCCAGCTTCGTCACTTTGTACCTAAAGCCCAAGGCATCAGTCAAAGATTTAGAGACACTGAACGCAGAAATTTGTTAGCTGGTTCTTCTGCATCTTCGCTACGTGCCACATGGTACCTCAATAAAACCTGATATTTGCAGGCATTTTGTTGCAACATTTGTCCGCACTCTGTTCGGAGCGCGATCATTTTGTATGGGAGGAGGAGCCCTAAAATACATGTTCTGTTCGGCCACGGTGCAGCCACCCCCGTGGAGCCCAACTAGGAAACGGGACAAGAACTTGCAAGCAAGCACTGCCCATGCCAGCTGTACACCCAAACTATAACGAAATATGGCGTAACTCACGCTACACAAGGTTAACCATAGCCACCGATTAAAAGTGAAAAATAAACGAGATGGAAGTAGAAAACAGGAAAGTAATGAGAACAAGGATAGGAAAGTGAAAGGTGAAGGGGACAACAGGAAAAGGCGACTGCCGTTTTCCCGCGGTCCGGTCAGGCCGGAGGTGCCGTCTACAGGAAGCTGGGGCCGAAGTGGTGTGTTGCCTACGCTGAGTGGCCTAGAAAGCACAAACGTTTGGCATCGGTTCAACCACCAGGATGCCGTTTTCCTGAACATGACGCTGCCACGCACGGCTAAATGTTGGTGCTCTGGTCCATACAGGGGCACTCCTCATCATCATCCCCAGGCGGGGATGTCCCATCGGATGCTTGGGAAGCCATACTGTCGCAACACACTATCATCTGCACGTTGCAGATGGCCCTGAGGGAAAAACCTACAACTGCTGTTCTTAGATACATTGCAAGGAACATCTTTCTAATCAAACAAGAATAGTACTCTCGCGTAATCAAAATGCATAACCTCTGATGTTAATCATAGACTTCTGTTTTGGGATCTTTTTCCTAGTAATAGGACAATATTACTATCAAGAGGCGACGGAATGCAGCGTTGCTTGGAAAGTGTTTCCAAACGCAGCAAAGTACTTAGCGATTAAGCCTCGGCTTCGACTGGGCGTTTACGTTGGTCATTGACGTCAGGTTTTTCACGACTGAGCTAACCATATCAGCGTTGAATCTTCCATCAGACACATCAGAACCAAGGCCGACAGAAATAATATTGCGCACAAATAATTTTCACCGCCAAAGACCTGCATGTCCCCTCGTAATTGTTTTCGTTTCAGCGTAAAGCCCTAGGAAAGGTTTATGAAATTATTCACATTCGCCAAGCATTTTAGGTACTTTCCTAGCAGTAGCTTAAGAACTTTTGTACCCCTGCGACACCTAGCGTGTCATACAGACACTCCAGGTGCTGGATAACAGATAATTCAATTTGCTGGAATGTGCTCGGAGTGTGCTCGGTGTAGTGTGGATAAGAGAATGAACTTGCACTAATGCTATCTTAATGAAAACCGTTAGGGCAAAATGGGCTCAGACGGGGCGTGCAATTTGGAGAAGCGGGAACTGTTGCTTTCTAGGTAAACAAACAGGTAGTTGCAAACAAGGTCATCGAATAGATTCAGAAGGGAGAAACACATAGCCAAGAATATTTTTTGGGATAGGGTTACTGTTGCGGACGGCGATGAACTTAAAAATGCATTATTTGGTCGCAGGGAAATCCTAAGGAATCTAGCGTCGTGATTCTACCAAACTTGAAATGGTGATGTGGCGAATACTGGTATGCATTTTTATAGGAAATGGCCTCTTTGCAGGAAGGAACCATGAAGACCCATGTGATAGGAACTGATGCCCGCCAAACATATCCGCTTGCCTTTCTCCTTTTAACGGCGGGCAGAAGTTAAGTGCATACTTGTTTCTATTTTTTAACTATGAATATTCGGAGCGACTTTGTTTAGAGCCATGACTTGCATTATGCCAGACATCTGCACGCATTCTATTCGATGCTCACCGCTTCTTTTTCATTGCAGTGGTTTCCTTTGTCATAGAGCCAAGGGTCTCAATCCCAGCGTCATGACCTATCGCCATTTTTAACCTGTGATAAGCACTCGCTACGCATATAATTCAACTAATAACGCTCAAGAAAACTATCTGCTCATCACTGTTTTCAAACCGGCCGTGGTACATGCTGAGCAATAGGATACGAATATTGTATTTTTTTTTCTTTCTGAGAAGTAACTGTAATATACGAAATATATTGCTGCTGTAATTTTAAAATGGCACAATATTTAGCAGTGCAAGTTTTACGCAAAATTGCAAAGCGCATTATAAATACCATTAAGTAATCTAATTTAAATATTCCAAAATAGATGACATTATTCAATGCCTTTAACCAAATAATGTGCAAGTCATCGCTATTTTCCTGTTTAGAAATTTCGATCTTTCTAATATTGCTGTGCCACATCTCATTGCTCGTAATGTATTATTAGGGACTAATTCTCCTGATCGCGTCAGCCGCAACTTATGCCTATAGATTCCTTATTATTCGGGGGCTCTCGAGACTCCTGTTCGGTGGGTGGAAACAGAGCGCGCGTACACTAATATGTGTTCAATAGAGTAAATTGTTAGGCTAGTTGGTTCGTGAGGCACAGATGATGGAACCAGCGACACTGACCCAGGTCGAGCGTTATTATGTGTGTGTCTCCTGGTTCTCGTCCTGTGCCTGCTTTGCTGGTTCCACCATCTGTGCTTTATGAGCCTACCAGCCCAGCAATTCACTCTGTGGTTTAATATGCGTGAATGAAACGAGGTAATCGCCACAGAATACGGTGCCTATACGCTGCCATCGCTTTTTGAACGTCGTGAAGGCTTTCTTCGCCAGTAGCACTTCCCCTCCGCTCCAAAATCTACTCACATGCATATATATACCCAGACAGCAAATTAAGCAAAATATGAGCTAAAGAAGTACCCCTTTATCTAAAAAGGCGCCTTATGCACATGACAATGTCACGCTTGTGTTGTGTGCCCCAGCTTGGAAAGAGCCATTACTAACAAAAAATCAACATAAATATATAGACGCGCCGCCTGGGCATGCATCGCTGCTTGTTCACGTGCTGCCTGCAGAGTTCCGTGCAGTTATTTTTTTAAATTGACACCGTTATGGATCTCGTGTCGCAGAAAAGCCGGTGTCGTCGGCGTCTTTGGCCGTGAGCGAAAAATGGCGCATCTCGGTGGAAACCTGAACCACGCCGTAAGGGAAGGGATTTTTCTTTCCTTACGGCGCGGTACGGGTGTCCAGCGAGGATTGTGTGACAGGCGTCATTTCCTTTCCTTAAAACCAATTTTCATTTCAATTTCCTTCCCTTACGGCCCGGTTCGGGTGTCCACCGAGGTATATGAAACAGGCGTCCTTTCCTTTCCTTAAAAAGTTTATTTTATTTTTCCTTGCCTTACGGCGCGGTTGGGTGTCCACCAAGTATATTTCCTTTCCTTAAATTGTCCGGGCAAAGGGTCGCACCGAAGGACGATGGCGTTCCGTGGATTCCTTGGCAATGCTGCAACACGCTGTCGCGTCCTGCTCTTAAAGGCGAAGCTTAAGCGTCCTCCAAATTTTTTTCTTCAGCCGTCACAACTGTAACGTTAACCAGATAACTGAAGTCGGAAGAGACTACTACAATGCCTTGAGGTGTATGCAATGCTAGGCATGCGTAAATGACGAACGCCATTTCTTCACAAAGCGGCGTGCTCCCGAAGCAAGAAGCTTCCAATAGGGGTTTTTTGAGTAGCGGAGACGCGTACAACTCAAGAACGAAACGGCAGATGCCCCTCAAAAGAGCCCCTCTAGCCAATGGCGTCGAACGATTGTCCACCTTGACCGATTCTCCACATTGACCGACCCTCTCTGATACTGTTAGCGTGAGGTAACACGGCGTGGCAGATTAATGGGGAATAACCATGGCTTAATCCGATTGACCCCCACGTCGTCATGTCCCTATACCCGAGCTTTCAGGATTTCTTTCGTTCTCAACAAAAACCTTGAAATAAAAAATAATTTTTTATAGGTTCTGCTATTCATCACTGTTCTCACCATCCTACAACTGATTTTAAAACAGGGGAACTTTGTGCGCTGAGCCAGATATTCAACAACGTGGCAATCTTTATTTACTTACCACATGTTTTGTATTCAATTTTGCCGAAAAAAATACTTTCTGATATGTGGTATTGGGGCACTTAAGATTTTATACGATACAAAAAACTCCCAAAAATGTTCACAAATTTAACGTTAGTACATTGCTGGCTAAGAGAACTAAACACAAAGCCTTCACCTTTTTGCGCAATTTCATATTATCTCTTGCAGTGTTAAAGAAGTGCAAGCCCCGCATCATTCCCCTGGTGCTGCAGCTCGAGCAGTTGATGCAGGAGATTCCCGATACTTGTAATCCACTCTCTGCACACTATCCAAAGACAGTGTAGTGTTTCAGCAAATGCTGATGTTGCAGTAAGTCGGCCACACTTAGCCATAGCCCGAAACTTCTGTGCTGTAACATAGGAATTAAAAGTGGGCGAAGGAAAAAAAATGGTAGACAATTTTCGCCTAAATTTTATAAACATGCGAAAGCAGAATTGCATGAAATAATAATATTAATAATTGGTTTTTGGTGGAAAGGAAATGGCGCAGTATCTGTCTCATATATCGTTGGACACCTGAACCGCGCCGTAAGGGAAGGGATAAAGGAGGGAGTGAAAGAAGAGAGGAACAAATGGGTCCGTAGTGGAGGGCTCCGGAATAATTTCGACCACCTGGGGATCTTTAACGTGCACTGACATCGCACAGCACACGGGCGCCTTAGCGTTTTTCCTCCATAAAAACGCAGCCGCCGCGGTCGGGTTCGAACCCGGGAACTCCGGATCAGTAGTCGAGCGCCCTAACCACTGAGCCACCGCGGCGGGGCGAATTGCATGAAAGAGAACGACGACGATGAACAGAATTCTCTGTATTTTCTCGCAGCAGATGGAAGTTGATGAAGGCGACGATGTGCATGCAGATGTGCCATTTCGTGAACAACAACAACAACAACGACAATAACAACAACAACAACGACGACGACGACGACGACAACAACAACGACGACAACAACAACAGCAGCAGCAGCAGCAGCAGCAATAGCAACAACAACAACAACAACAACGACAACGAAAACAGCAACAACAACTGCGAGAGTGTGTTGCAGTTTCAACAAGAGAGAGAGAGAGGGTTTATTGTTAGGAAAGGCAGAGAGGTTGGCAGGAAAAATAAATATCTGGCCTGCTACTCTGCTCTGGGAGACGGGAAGAGGAGATAAAAGAAGGTCACGATGGGGGACGATGATGATGGGAGGAGGCAGATGAAAAACTACTTTAAAAAAAAGAACAACAAAAGGCGCGTTCGGTGGCAGTGATAGCCTAGTGCTCTCGCGCAGTAGCATAGGAAAACGGCAAGCTGGGCTAGTTAGATAGATAGATAAAGAGGAGGAGGGAAAGGCAGGGATGTTAACCAGAAAGGGGTTCCGGTTGGCTACCCTGCACTAGGAAAGAGGGATTAGGGGACTAAAAGGAGGAAGAGAGAAGGGAAAAAAGGCATAACACACACACGCGCACAACGCTGTCACAATTTGTCACTCAATCCAGTAGCTCTCAAGTAGGCAAAGAGTGCCTTGTATGCCTTGAGAGCAGTCGACTGCTGGTTCGATATTCTTTTCCGAAATGAACCGCGAGAAAAAAAAACACGGAACAACATGCCATATTGTCACGTGAGGAAGTGAGCCACAGGCACCTCGCTAAGAAAACTCATTTTTTAGCGAACTTTTGCTCGAACTAAAGCAACTCGGCGGCGGCAGAGGAGCCAAGCAGGCGAGTGCCGTCGGCGGTAGACGAAAGGTATGGGGGGAGGGGTGAGGCCGTGGGCCGAGCACATATTTTACCTGCCTTATCTCTCTTTCGCGCAGTAATACAAGGAAAAAATGAAGATGCAGTACGACTTCCCTCATGTGCTACAGTTTTCACCGCGGAGTGTTATGCTATTAGTGTTGCGGTGCAGAAAATAACAAATGAAAACATCAAAAACAGCATCATCTATACAGATTCACTGAGCGTCCTTACAGCATTAAACTCTAAAAATGCCACGGAGCCACTGATTGGAAGCATCATACATAATATAGTAAAGGTCACAACACAAAAACATGTTATAAAATTGTGCTGGGTTCCCAGTCACGTTGGCATTCAGGACAATGAGAGAGCCGACATGTGTGCTGCACAAACCAGAACCATGGAAATAAAACATGTGAATTTGCCTCCTAGGGATTACATGAAGTTAGTGCATAGCAGACTAAGAGACAAGTGGCAAGCTTCTTGGGAAAATGAAGGACACAACAAGCTGCATACCATAAAGCCCATTATAAAAGAATGGAAATCATGCCACCATAAAGAGCGTTTTATCGAAGTAATTTTATGTCGTTTACGCATAGGTCACACACACATCACCCATAACTTCTTATTAACAAAAAAAGGCAAACCTGTGTGTGAAATGTGCGGTGAAGAGCTCACAGTAAATCACATTTTAATTTCTTGTTCGCATCTCGAAGAACTTAGACAAAAAGTTTTTACGGTATTTTACAATGAACACATTCCATTTCATCCCGCATTGCTTTTAGGCGAGCAAACACTCGTCGAATTTTCACTTGTTTGTAAGTTTCTAAAGAAAGCCAGTATTTTAAATCTATTATAATGTAACCTCTGTACACTTGACATAGCATCATCTAACCTTGTGTTTGGCGCATGATAGCCATAGTTGCTTATGCGCCATAAAACCCCATACAACAACAACAACTCTCTTTCGCGAGTCATCGGCGAGCAGGCGTGTGGCGCTGACAGAGCTTAGTACACTGTAAACACAAATACACCTATATGGGAGTAAAAAGGGAGTAAACTGTCCTCTAGCGCACACCATTTTATAAAAGGGTGTGCGCTAGTGGAGAGTTTTACACCCTTTTTACTCCCTTTATTTAGAGTGTAGTAAGAGCGCAGTCGTCGCGCGAATTGAAGATGAGCGCACAGTCTGTTGCTGGCCAGATTCGGCAAAAAGTATACCACATACTTCGCGGCAGTATGCACTGAATAGCAAATTAACGTGCATTAAGAGTAAAGGCATCCATGAAATAAAAAATCACACTTCGTATCCACTGAAGTATAAAAAAATGGCGAAAGCTTTTTGTGTGTGCGCGGTACCTTTTTTGTTATTTCTTCAATGCTCTTCACTCTTGATACAGATTAATTTACGAATCAGCACGTTTCGTGTGTTGTGGTTCTCTGCCTCCGTGCTTTTTTTTTTCGCGCAGTGCACTTCCAAAAAAAGTGACACATATGGTTCATTGCAATTGTCTTTTTTTTTATTTGCATCAGTGTTTGCGTCAAGGCAAGGAAGATATGCGGACAGACTATCATTAGCGAGTTTCTTTTTTATTTAACGTGAATTTATATCTTTGTCAGTTCGGCTAAAATTTTACGAAGAAATTATACAGAGGTGCGCATCTCCATTGGCAGCCCTGCTCTATTGCCTACGCTGATGGTTACCGCTAGAAGCTGAGATCTGAAAACGTCGGTGCGGCGATAACAGGATGATGGAGCGCGCTATCTGGAGACGAACGCCAGAAATGGGTGAGCCTCGAGCGCTGGATTACTTGACCGGGAGCCCGCTTTTTTTCGTCAGTATCGAATGCCTTTCCTGTGCAAAGAAGGAGAAACAGTTTTTGGGAGCTTTTAGGTAGAAGTTTGAGAAACCAAGATGAGTTGATTAAGTATATGCCCTTGAAAGGAATATAAGTTTAAAATGCCGATTCCTTATCGTTTTATCCTTTACGAAACAAAAGAAAAGGAAAGCAGAATTTAAATCCAGAGCTGATTGCAGACCTGAATGATGATAAAAACCGGCAAAAATGTGATTTAGAAGTTTAGCGCTTTAGAAGTTTAGCTGCAGCGGCTTTCAAAGTGACAATTGCTGCCCTCACGTAGAATTTCGTGGTGTAGGGTCTCTAACAACGTCCTGCGTGTTCATTGCAGTAATGTTTGCATTAGCTATTAAGTACCAAAAAATGGCCGATAAATTTTCACTTTCTTTATTATTGTTTAGGAACCAAGCAAGAACATTTCTGGCACACTCAGGAAAACAACGCATTTTTGCGGGCTTCTTTACTGCAAGTTGGTGCGCCTGAAGGTATAGAATACGGGCTGCAAGAGCCGAAAGTTTTATGCTTTCTTAATTTGTTCAGAAATTTCACAGCGTTATGCACAGCCCACCGTCATTTGGGGCCTCGCTGATCTCTTGTCGGTTCTACAACCGCAAAAAAGGGCCAACGAGTCTGATCAAACGACTTACACAGCTCCTCGTGATGTGATAATTATTTTGTTTTATTTATTTTTGCATGCAGCAGCCAATTGCTGATAATAACAGTTGTGGGGAGAACACCTGACACGCGCATAACATAGAATAGGTCACACAAGCGAAAGAGCGAAGTAAAAAAAACTATAAAAAAAGAAAGGCCCACAAGAAACAGTTCGAGCAATTGAGGCTCAGAAAAACAGCCGATGGAGGTGTCGTCGGGGTAAATTTCATAGCTTAGATAAACAGACAGTGTAGAAGATAGAGATTTTTCCCAGCTCAGGAGTCCCAGGGTTCAGTTGTAATACAAGTGTTATCGGAAGGCTTAACGCATACCTTGCGTGTTTCTTCCTGCAGTTGTGCCCACGTTGAAGTCGAACCGCATGCCGACACCATCCTGGCTATCCGCAGTTGAGCTCCCCTCTAGCTTGTAAGCGCCTCGGCCACGTAACCTGCTCGCATCGTTGTAGTAGCAAGGATATATCGTGCGGCTACTTTTTTTCTTTGTTCTGCCAAACCGCACGTGCCTGATATATTGCATACACTAGCACATGCCCACCGTATCCGCAAATTTCTAAAATTTACGAATCGAGGAAGATCAGTCTTGTTCTTGGTGCAACAATCATAAGATTTATGTCGATTTCGGGCTGGAAGCCCCTCATATATAGTGACGTATAAATAATCGGCGCGTTTCACCAGCTGTGCCCATGTTATCTAAGACTAATTCGGCATTTCACTACTGAACCCGATTCCTCGCCGCTATAAAATGCGCTTGTGCATTTAGAGGGAAACGTTCCAGCCCTTTCATAGGATTCAGTGACGCAAAATAAACCTTCATCCTAATTCATAGTGAATTGTTTGCTTGTGGGTACTGCGTGCAGGTAAGGGTCGTACACTGAAACGCGTGGCATTATGAGTGCGCATGAAACTATAGAAATACGGACGCCACTTAAAGTGGGAAGTATACGGAACTTCGTGGGCATTGTTTGTTTTTGGTGAGGTTTCAATATCCTATCCAAACGGTTTTCGCATGGTTTTCATACGTTGTGCATGACATCATGCGCGGGCGGTATGAATTTTCCGTCTGCGTTGTAGGTACACTCCATATAGAATTCACATGTTCCACATTGTTTGCACTTGAGCCTTAAGAAGAGCATATGAAATTATGCGAATCGCCATACTGAGCATTATAGCAGGTTAATTGAACCTCTGCCCACATTTAGGTTTTTGACGTGTCATCAAGATTCATTCCCTCCTTCTATGCTTCATCATTGTGGCGGAGGAAAGAATGGACAGGAAATGTATCTTCACTACAGAAGTCCAGAATTGTGCACTTGTAAAAAGGTCTTTTTCTCGCTGTGTCTTCATGCTTTAACTACTAACTTAACCAGCAAATAAACATGTCGAAAATCATCATTATCATCATCCTGACTACACCCACGGCAGAGCAAAGACCTCTCTCATGTCTCTCCAATTAACCCTTTCCTCGGCAATGCGTCGAAAATATCAATCAGGATATTTATTAAAAGCTGCCTCAAATCATAGCTTCAAATTTCACAATCAGTTAATTTCTCGCATGCATGCAGCTGCTTCCGTTGTTTCGAATGTCCTGTTGAAACCCTGGTGGGTAGTAACATTTATAGTGACCAAACTGCACTTGTCATTGCGGCATTAAGAATGAAGTGACAATACATTATCCGTACAAACAGTAGGGGTGACGAATACTCGCTTTTTGGACTGACTGTTACAATTAAATTCACTACATATCTCCTGTGCTGCTCAACGAAGACCAGCTCACCTGCTCATGACGAAGCTCAACAGGAAAGGTAACAGGAGAATGTTCATCCTAGAAGACTGGAGGTCTTGCAGCCATTCGTTAGCACTGAGGCCATGCAAGAAGTTGTCCAGTCGATGTGGCCATCTCGTGTGGCGCATCACGCGCAGGAATCTCTCGTGCAAGGTGGCCCCCGGGATAGACACGTTTTCAGGCCTGAACCCTGGACCTCCGCTGAACAGCTCGCCCAGGTACGAGGCCCAGGGCCGTTTGAGGGTTTCCATCGTAGACAGCGCGTTGAAGAACCGCTCGTGGATGGTCTTTCCGGGTAAAAGCTGGCAGGCTGGTTTGAAATACAAATCAAGTTAGAAGGATTAACCAAATGTCTTCTTAAATGATTCTTGCGTTAATTTGCTGTTCACTTTCCTACTGCGGGTACTCTCTTGTCTACGAAGATAAGAACAAGATCTGACAAAACTGGAAACAATAGCTGTTAATAGACTTTCTTTTGAAGCAGTGAGCCTGGTGAGTAAAATTAATTTCAATGAAATAATTAATGAACGAATGTTTACTTCCCAACGCACTAAAGTGGATGGGTCTCAGATGAAAATCTACGCCATCACCGAAAAAACAACGGTAAGAAAGGTAAGCAAACTAGGTAAGCCACATGCAACAGTCTATCACCTTACAACATGCAATGAATAAAAGCACAGTGAAGAGTAAACGTTATCGCCAATGCTCCAACATAGAAGGAAACAAAAGACTGAACTACGTTGATTAAAGAACAACTTGAACTTCGTTATGGGGGATGCAAGAATAGTTGGATTTTTTATAAGATAAATATTTGCTGGGAGCGTTCATTCACGTTTACTTCTTGTGAAGAAGTGTTTTTGGTACAGCCTATAAAATCAGCAACAGTTGTAGAAGCGGAAGTTCACTGAGGCGAGAACCTAAAGTATATCAGTAAGCGATAGTCAAAAAAGTGGCACGCACATGAATTAGTCTACAGCGAGGCAGTAAATTTACCATTTAAGCAGAGAAACGGTAAGTATACTTTTCTTTTTGAAAGAGGGCAGGATATTAAGCTTTCAGATTTTGAGTCCGAAATATCATGCCAGTAACTTTTACTATTGAAATATGCATAACATTGCAAGCTTTTGCTTCAGAGAAAAATCAGTAATGGGTCAAAGCAAATGCCCACCTTTCTGATTGTAAAGCAAAGCTGAATTGTAGTAATGATTCTGATTCCTAATACATGCTTGATTGAACACCGACTGTGGACAAAGGACACAAGTGGCAGTTAATAACATGTCGTAACAATGGTCTAACTCAGGATTGCGGTTTTCCATAACCTTAGTATTGTCACAATGGTGACCACTCTAAGCTATAAGATGCGCAAGCGCAACCACGTGTAGCTTACTTGTCCCGTTTCCGAAGGCCCGGTCTTGGTCCTGTGTGCCTTCAGCGCTGGCATCTCGCTGGCTGTAGTTGCCCGATGGCTCCACAAATGCACCGATCAACTCGTGGATTTCCTTTAATACGGCGCCCTCCGTTGTGTAACAGCTGGGCCACATGATGACTGTAGTGAGGAGGGCGCCGGGCAGGATCTGAGCCACAACGGCCATCGTGCCTCCTTCTTCTTCTTCTTCTTCTTCACCCCAGGTATATGGCACATACCCACGCGGGGGGATTGGCCAAAGTGTAGTCACGATTCTTCTTCTTCTTCTTCAACTCACGATCATACGTCTTCTTCTTCCTCTTCACACTAAAGCAAAAAGTGTCGGCATAAGCCACTGATTGCAAAGCATGGTAACACGGTTTTGGGCAAAGTCAGGGTAATTGAGGACTGCTATACGATGACGATGATTGGTTGAGCTTAGACGCTTGGGGGTTGTTCGGAAGAAGACCGTAGATAATGTGACACACTTTGATGCATTGGAAGAAACATCACCTTTCCCACTTCACGCAGATTGGTTCCTGCCAGAAGAATCCAAATCCCTAGTCCCGCGCCAGTTAACACGCGCACTAATTTGCCAACAGGCCTTCTAGATACAACGTGTCCTCAGAACTACTTGCTGTTGGGCTAGTTGGATCATCATAAAGTTGAATGGCGCAAGGGAACGAAGACAGGAAGACACAGAGACAGAAAGGCGCTCTTTCTGTCTCTATGTTTTCCTGTGTTCGTTCCCTTGCGCCATTCAACTTTACAATGTTTCCTCAGAAACGTTAGCCCACAGTGCAACCGCCAGTATTACTACAACATATTAACATTGGACAATCCTCATATCTCCTCGTCTTGTAAATTTCTTGGCGAAGCTCGACTGCACTCCTTGCGACATGCTCCTACGTCCCCGTCCCCGTTCATCCTCATCCTCACAAAAGCTTTAGCAAATTTGAAGAATACATAATGAGGCGACCATTAGCTAATACTCTGCTAAATCTCTGTTTGATGAGTAAATGGTATCCAGACACATACGATTCATTCTGCCCCCTTTTTGGCGCAGTCCGCACAGTTCAGGAATGTCACGAAAACCCAGACTTGGACAACAATCCCGATCCGGCATATGAGCGCAGGGAGGCAACCCTTCATAGCCACAGTCCCCTAGACCAGAAGTCGCTGGTTGAGAAGGGTCTGATTATGATGGCGACCAATGGGTACTCATACTGAACCCACCCAGTATTTATGATCTTAATAAATGGTTTCTCTCCTCCTCCCATTTAAAAATCTACGCTTAGCGGCACATTCCTCGGTTGAATAAAAAAAAAGAGGTGTGGAACATAAGCAAAACAAGTCGAATTGAAAAAATTGGTGGAAACGTGGCAGCGGGAGGACTAGTGTTACAGCTCAAAGTAAAACACTACAAAGCACTAACCAAGTGAAAAGGACCGGAAAAGTGTAGGTCAAATGAAGATGAAAAGAATTATTGTCTGCTCTTTTGTCATGTTAATTTAACTCTTGCCCCGCAGAGAGCATGAAAGGTAATTTAAATTTATCCGAGGGAGGAACGATTTCAAGCATTTCACACTTTTTCAAGGGCTGGGGACGTGCGAAAACTTGAAGAACTAATCACGGAAAGCACTGAACATACTGTTCCCGGCGTGCAATCACAGCGCGTGCGGCGTTCTGGTATTCATCTTCTCTTCGGGACTCAAGCTGCTGGCAGGATATTTACAAAACGCAGGCGGCACATCTATCCCTGCACTTCGTAGATATTATGTTTATAAGCCAGCCTAACAGATAATAAGTACTTTGGAAACGCCCGTAATGATGTTTCCCGAGCTCACCTTATCACACTGAAGAAAGAATAGAAAATAGAGAAAAAATGAACCACCTCCTCGGTAGTGGAAGGTCAGGATCCGGAGTAGTGAACTCAAATTCGTGCTTTTTTAATTTTTTGCAATTATTAGTATTAGCTTAATCACGTGCTGTATCACCTGCAAGTTCTGAGTATCTACGCTGCCCGGCAGCATCGACAACATCTAGACCAAAGTGCAATGCAGCACGTATTGCGCATTAATACTTTAGTGGCTGCTCAACACTTTCAGGTTGCTGGGCAAGGTTGCGACGCTCCGAAAAAGTCGAAAAAAAATGCTCTGCTAGAACCCAGGCTCCTGCTGTGCTGGCTTTAGACCTGAAGGGCGCCTTCGCACCTTATCAAAGGCTCAGTCGAAGCGAGCTGAATCGTCTGAATGTCCTTCTGCGATCGGCGGTCACGACAGCCCTCGGACTGCCCCCATACACTTCAACACCGCTTCTCCAGCTGGGCCTACACAACACGGCAGAAGAGCTGGTGGAAGCACAAAGGACCGGCCAGCTCACGCGCCTTCGATTTACGACAATAGGCCGGACCGCTCAGCGCCGACTAGGCTACCCGGAGCCGACCACTCCGCCGCAGCAGAGGTACTATGCCATTACGTCTTAACTCGCAGTTAAGATCAGTGTTGCGCCAGTCCCGAAGAACATGCACCCCGAGCTCTATGCCGGCCGTAGGACAGCCACGAGTTAAGGCACTCCTGCGCCCATACGGCTCTGATCAAAACGTCTAATATGTCGACGCGGTCAAATATCCCTCCGGCACAGACGCTATGCGACTAGAGGTTACAATCGCCACTGGGTCAACTGAGATTACGGGCTCCGTTCAGAGCATGAGCTCGAGCACGACGGCAGAGGAGACCGCCATAGTTGTAGCACTCGCTTCCACAGAACACATGGCCACACATGAACACTACTGCCAGTCCGACATACACAGTAGTTACTGACTCACAGGCTGCGTGCCGCGCCTTCGCAAAAAGTGCTGAATCTTTAGAGGCTGCGCGCTCTCACCAATCAGCCCCGATATATTCCCCACCGGAAGCATCGTTTGGACACCTGGTAACGCCTCCTTTCCCGGCAACGAGAGCGCGTACAGTCGTGGGGCATATTTATGCAAGTAAGTTTCATCATGAGGCTTGTTTCTGCCACGAACAAAGTCAGCATTCGCCGCAGCCTACGTCGCCCATCGCAGTTACCAATGACGCAGGAACCAATGACAATAAAACGAAATGAACCTACAAAAATCAGCTCTGGGTAGCAACCCGGTACTGCGCGCCCTATAGTGACGTTCACTATAAAGGTCCGTGACTTCGACACGACCAATAAAAACAGGCGTTACCTGTACGCAAAACGCGACCACCACAACGGGGAAAGAATAAAAATTGGCTACGGACTAGCGGAGTGCTGTCCTTAGTATTTTTTTGTCTCCACAGTCATGTGTAAAATTGTGTGATCATGCTGTTTGTATACTTTGCAGAGAATGCAACAAGTTAGCTCTTACAAAACTGTTAGCTCAGTTGCTGGTAGACATCAGTGAGACGTTAGGCTGGTAACGAACCTCGGGTTTCAATTGGAACAGTATGGCTCCTCGCGCACACCTTCACGCGTAGGTCGCACGTCCCGTTTCTTCTTTCTAAATCGATGATGGTAGCGTCTGCATGGATATAGATCTGAAGAAGAATATTTCGCGCTTGGGTCTGCTCTGGCGGTCAAAAATGAAGAGAGACAATCAAGACGCTACAAATAAGGGCTACGGCATTTAATTTAGAGCAATACTAGCACTTCTTGAAGCACATGTTGCAGAAGACTATTTAGCCGATGGCAGGCTCAACACCACAGCGTTGTTTAATGAATTTTCTTCATTTTTATGGCTGAAATTGCCTTTTTAACACCTCTGTCATTCTTGGGAAGATAATTTCATTTGGCATGGTGGTAACCGCTTTTAGCGCCAAAAAGTGTTCATAAAAAAAACGACTGCAGGCAAGCTTCACAGTATTATCAGTTCACAGATCTTGACGATGGCACAGAAAACTTACCAAATTTGTCACAATAAATTTCCGTACCAGGACGGCACTAACTTTCCGAACAAAGCGGCTTACATAACAAAAGTACTTATTATGCTGAACTTTTTAAAGCCAAAAATCCTTTAATTATTTCGGACGAGAGAAACGAATAGCCGGGTTTGGTGAGAACCCCTTTCAATCGTCACGTAAGTGAGCCTAGACAATGATGGGGATCGACTACCATTTCCCCAGTCTCTCGTCTCTTCATATGAATAGTTCACGCACGGTCACTCAGCTGCCGTGCTTGTCTGAGTCTGGCTCCTATGCCTTTGAGTCCGTGGACGCTATGTTTCCATGCTAGCTTCGGTTTCTAACAGCGAGACTCCCGTGGAATCCTTGGAAATCTCCTGCGTCGCCTCAGTTTCCGTTGTGGATGCATCTTCGCCCTCCTGCGTCGTAAGCATCGTCTTTGATGTTTCGTCTGTGGGCGCAATGGATGTGGCAGATTCCGATATATCAGTGTGACCAATAGTATGTGTCTCCTCTGATTCTGACGACATCGATGCGTCCGATGTTTTCGCCGAAGTCGGTTTCTTTCTGTCGTCCTCGGAGGAGGTGACAGGCAGGATGGAGCCGGTGAAGGCTGCAGTCGCGTTCCTGATGCCGGTGTAGTTCTCCGCCTCACCCGTTAGCTCGGAGTCTTGCATGTAGAGCGACAGGCCAATCATGCAGATAACGACGACTACCAGGGCGAGAACGCTCACGGGGAAGAACCAGACGTCGTTCCTGTGATCAAATTATGAGCAAAGAAAATAGATTAATAAACTTTTGCATTGTACCAAGCTCGAGCCGCGGTACTCAGAATTGTCAAACGGTGTGGATTGGGTGCACACCTATATCCCTGTCGTCTAGCTGCAACGTTTATTCGCTAAGCTTTTACACAGGCAGCACACGGTAGTATTCGTTATAAAATGGTCTATAGACAGTCTATAGACATTTATAGACACTATTGCCTTCCTATAGATTTCTCTTTGTCTATTCATAGTCTATAGACAATAGTCTGCTAAAAGTGTATGGCCATAAACCTATAGATTGTCTATAGACTGTCTATAGGATTTCTTTTCCCTATAGGGTTCGTCTAAAGAGAGTCTGTAGACTTTACAGACAGAAGTCTATGGACATTGTATAGACTGTCTAAAGAAATTTTTGTAATGATAGGCAGTCAGGAGAATTTTAATAAAGAAAATAAACTGAAAATTGAGGGGCTAAAATATGCGGGCAGCCAATATTAATTTTCGCTCGAATGCGTTTCTCGTATTTCGTATAGATTATGACGTGCATAAAACAATGCGGATACCTTGCATCTCCTGTCTCGAGTCGGTTTCAGTTGAACAAACTTTATGAGCTTATGTCCGCACAGTGCAGTTTCGAAATTTATGAACAGCTGCAAATGACTCAGGTCTACGCTCTCTGGTTGCAATAAATTTTTTATTGCCTGAACACTATTACGCCATCAATAAAAAGATGATCCAAACGGCCATTGTTTTCTGGGATGATCAAACACTCATGCGACTTTTACATGTCCAACAATTCTCTGCAGAAGAATTTTTGAGCGGGAAAACGTTGATGAACGGAATTTTTTCGTATAATTCAATATTTCACTATAATAATCAATATATCCGCAGATCATCCGAAGACATTTCTATTAACGTTTATGCTATCGTCCAAAGCATTCCCTATTGGTTTTCTATGGCAATCTTAACTGTTCGATGCGATCGATGGAAATACATTAAAAGAAATATTTTGCTGCGTATCAGAAGAATGGACCACTACCCTCAATATTTCCATAAGAGTGTCTCGCAATTTTACGATTTTAATTTTTTTCTGTGGATGTTGGACATGATTTCAGAAAATTACATGTCATTGCGTTCCGCTGCTTAATACACGGAAGCATAATCACAATTTCTGGAACTATTTGGCAGATCGCGCTTACCAGTCCCAGACAACGATGGGAGAGGGCCGTCGTAGTGAGCGTCAGGTTGTGGTCTGCGGGCAGAACCAAAGGCGGCAGCATGGGTCGGTTGACAGGCTTGAAGAGTCCAGGTTCCGGCGTAGTGGTCCCAGAGTAGCCAGCTGTCAAAGCCGCCGTGCTGCCCGCGGTAATGTCCTGGTTCGAGCCGGTGGTCTGCTGTGTGGAGGACTGCGCTTTGCTGGGTTTAGCGGACGGCGCCTTACCGGGAGACGAACCTTTGCTTCCAGTCTTAGCCTTGCCGTCATCCTTACCCTTCTTTGCTTTGCCTGGAGACTTTGCTTTGCCTGGAGACTTGGCTTTTCCTGGAGTCTTTGCTTTCTTGCCCTTGGCCATGGCTCTTTCCGAGCACGAACCTTCTTGTCCTCGTAAAACAAGAACGTAGGCCGTTGACCCTGCAGTGGCAGGAGTTCTTCTTCGTCTTCTACTGTAGCTGCTGCTGCAGTTGCTGACAGGAAGAAAGAAAAGGAAAGTGCACGGGCCTGCCCACTGGCTCAAGCCCAGCCACGCTCGCTGCCGCGTGCTGAAATTAGTAGAGTTAAAAGAATAAGAGAGGAAAGATAGAGAGAAAAGGCGTGCGCTATTATGCACCGGGCCGATCCCGGAGGCAGTGCAATACCGGTCCGACCCATGCCAGAGGCTTCAAACACGAAATGAATGCAAATGCAGTCAAAATATTCAGGTTTAGTTTTGGTTTATAGGGTTTAACGTCCCAAAGCAACTCAGGCTATGAGGGACGCCGTAGTGGAGGGCTCCGGAAATTTCAACCACCTGGGGTACTTTAACGTGCACTGAAATCGCACAGCACGCGGGCCTTTAGAATTTCGCCTCTATCGAAATTCGACCGCCGCGGCCGGGATCGAACCCGCGTCTTTCGGGTCAGCAGCCAAGCGCCATAACCGCTGAGCCACCGCGGCGGCTTTGTCAAAATATTCAGTACATGATAATATATTAGGATGGCATAGTAATAGTAGTAAGTAAGGTATTGACAATCTGTGATGATTTAGTAAAATCAGAATGGAACAACACTCAAAGAAGCTGGTGTAGAAATGAAGTAATTGGATTTCAAAGATTAGTGTCAGAAACCAGGAAACCTGCCTTTTTAAGCAACCTCTCTAAGTTCTGTGCAGACCAAGTCTATAAAACGGTAATTATATTTTATATAGGACCCTTGTATGCGCGACTATTAGAATGATCAGCAGGCTCTGACGGCAAAGCAGTTACTGAACAAATATCTTAGAAACATCACGTACTGAGTGCCGTGTAATGAGCTTAAATGACAGTACTGAAAAGGGTGAAGATAGGAGTAAGAAACTGACTCGCGGAACTGAAGTACTCCTGATTACTTGGAACACTGAACACGACTGAAGAACAGGCGTTCTATTGGCTTGAAAGAATGCCTGAGCAGCATTCAGAGGAACTGACGCCCTTCGATGAGTGGCGAAGCTAGAAGAGTGGCCCTCAGGTAAACCATGCCGTCCGGATATATCCTCATTGTTTGAGGTTCCCACAACACTAACAAAATACATGTCAAGGCTGTTGCTCACTTACTTTGTGGAAAACAGGACTCACCAATTCTGGGGCAGGTGAAACAAAACTGGTGTAGCTAAACCAGTTATCATGTAGTAGGCACAGGTACGGAAGTACGGATAGCACTATTATGTCCTAAGTGCGATCATGCCTTCCCTATCGGACATGAAGAAGTATTATTTGAGTAGAACTCTGTGCTGCACTAGCTGGTCACTCATTAATTGAAAATTTGATTAGGAAGAGCACAGAGAGCAGTGGTCTTTTTGTGTTGTCCTCTCTCTGTGGCCCTTCTAATCGCGCTACATCCAATTTTCCAAGAAAAATGTTATTCGCCCGTGAGAAAGTGCACTCGTGTTCGTTACCAGCCTGCACATACCAACTCCCGGTTATAATTAGTCAAGATCTTAATTAGGTAAAGTGTGAAAAATGTTAGAAGGCAACAACGTGCCCTGTTTACTTTTGCCCGCACCTTACCTGATGGTAACTCCCAGGAGGAGGAAGGCGCGATTAATTAAATCACCATGAAAACACGCCAGGGCGAGAAAGCTACTCCACATATCGTGAAGGTTATCATGCGGCGTCTAAGCGAGGGGGGCGTGGGGGGGGGGGGGGGGGGCTATTCCTCAGCCGCACATCGATACGTTTCCTGTGTTTTATTTGCAAGGGTAAACAGTATATCTGTTTAAAGCGACACAAAATGATATTTGCAGTCAAGTCAGCTGCTGACTCGATTTTACAATCAGCAACCTATTAATACGCTTATTAGCTAAGATGGTTTCAGCAAAGATGTCCTGACAAAACTTTCCATTTGATCGTTGTCTGTTAGTTTCAGAACTACCAAATGTCAAAGAGAAGCTCACCGCTAATTCTTTAAAACAGGCTTTTTGAGGAAACAGTATGGCTTTCGCGGCATGTTATTACCGATGTTGACTGACACCAGAAAACGGATGAACCTTTTCTACTAATGAGATTCTTAACTAAATTCTAAAAGTTCACTTTTTAGCTATTTTTAGATAGTTTAGTGATGACCATAGCAGTTGTTAGAATTACAAAAAATCGATATCCGATGGCTCTGTATATCAGCAAAAACCATCAGATCAGCGAAACAAATAAAAATCTCGCACCCGCAGTGAGCGCTTAGCGACGTCCATCAAATCGCGTCACTCTGAGGCGTAGGTGTCACGTGGCCTTTTCTGCCATGCATCGGCTGGCGTAGAGAGAGCAACACTATCAAGATTTCCTTAATACTCCCTGACAATAATAACTGCTCAAATTGGAAAAGAAATTTGAAAGGAACTACTGTATAAAAGTTGATTAAACTTCGCAGACTGCACTAGTATATTGTCCGCCACAAGTGACAAAAATATTGCTGTTCGGCACTCAGATACAGAGCAGATATTCGTGGCCCAAAATAGCCAAAATTTTCAATATATATTTAAAAGGCAGTCGAACGAGTAGTGTTCAACGAAGGCACATTCTGAGACCATTTGATACTAGACAAACATCTATTCTGTACGTAGGCCAAAAAAACTGTTCTAAGTGAAGTGGTTTCTGCTCAAAAGTTGTGTAAGTCGTTCATAAAAACTGAACTACCTGATTGGTCATCTGCAATACCACCTTTTGTTCAGAGGATAATGTAGCTAAAGCATAGCTGTGTGCATTGAATTTAATGTTTCTAAAGATGCCAATATTGTTCTGTTTGAACAAGAACAACACGCAGAAACCTGGCGCGAATATAGCCTAAAATGGAGCAGTCGCTCGGCTAGAGTGGGACCCCTGCATTATGCATATTGTTTGTGCGTTTGCAACCCAAAGCCGAGCAAAAACTCGAACTAGTGGATATACCGAGCTTAAACGAAGATCAATTGTAAAGGGCGATGTGGAGGCCATGAAGTGATAAGTGACCAACTTATCATTTCATGGCCTTGGGCGACTATGCTGGCATGGGCGACCAAACATACGAAAACCAGCGACGAAACCTGAACGCAAGAAGAGGTGCAGAGCAGAGTGCTGGACTTATAACTGATATTTAACCGACAAATGCCGAATCCAAGAAAACAAAAAAAAAACGCATGCGTATCAGGCGCACAAAACTTCCACGTAGAACATCATCTAAAATATGCTGAACCTTCAGACAGCCTGCACATTAAAAAATATTCTTTTTCTTTCATTTTTAGAGGACACACCTACTCTTTAGTACCACTTAAGGCGTAGGCGTCTTTTAGATTATGTTCCCCATGGGCGTTTTGTGCGCCTGATATGCGTGCATTGTTTGGTTTCCTGGGTTCGCCCTCTTTCAGTAAAACATCAGTTGTTAGTCCAGAGCTATCCTGTGTTCTTCGTGCTCTTGTGCTCCCGCTTTTGTCGCCAGTGATGCATTCTGCTTGAAATGTTACTTTAATTATGTGGAAGAGAAACAAGCACAACATACGCGGCTAAATGGGCACAACAAACAATGTACCTGTAAGAAAACACAATAAACAAGCCATGTAAAAAATGACACACGTTTAGCCCTCTTAAACCGAGCATGAGGTGCGAAAACACTCGATTTCAAATTAGCGTGACTATTGCCTAAGCATTGCCTTAACCACCACATCTACAAAACAATTTCTTTTAAACATTTGTTACCACGTGATTCTCCCCTACCCACGTCGTACCGCGTCATTTCATCTCAAAAAACCGAAGGTCAAGGGTCAAAAGTCAAAGATCAAAGGTGAGGGGTCGTCGAAGCTTCAGAGACCCATCGAGTTTTTTTCAGAATTGATAATGAAGTAGTACTTTGGTAATAAAACACGATTTTCTTTTCTGAAAGCTAAATCGACGGCACCTTCTTTGAAGTCATTAGAGGCATATATAACTGCGCTGCATGTCTTGACGTAAACCCTATGTGTATGAACTTCGCGATTTCAAGTTCCAAGCAAGAGTTAACAAAATACACTCTTGAATGACTGCAGCGGATGTGGCCATGGTCATATTTCTGCAGGTAGTGCCTGCGATTTTATTCCTACTATAGGCAACCTGCAGTGCCCATGTCGCGCTGCAGTTGTTCTACTGCTAGAGTCACTGAAAAAATTTTCAGATTACCCCGATCCTCCTCTTCCCGCCATCGGGTTTAAAAGTTTGATGGTTGTCCATCACTCACGTCAGGCACTGCAATCGCATTCCCGGTTCTTTGTGTATGCGCCATAGCAACGTCGTTTTTATAAGCGACAAATTAAACTTCTCAGCAATTAGCACTACTAACTTCGGAGATGTCGTGAACGCCCACTGGGAATAAATGGCAAACAATAATTTCTGTAACTCGTTGAAGCAACTTCTTGTGTAAGCGCTTCCCAGATGAGAACCCAGAGGCTTTGAAAGCCGGCAGCTCTATAAAAAGTCACTGTGAATGATGTTGTTTGCTGTTCTGGTAGCATTGGTAGCAAACATATACGGTGACTCCATCCACTGCGTGCCTAAAACCTGCTGCAGTCGGCCGCTTGGGCAGTGACAAAAGTGAGACCTAAGCTGAACGATCAGAGGCGCCCGTTTGGTGGATAAAATTCCATGGCTAGGTACTCTCGACTTAGCCCTGTTGGCTGACGCACGCATTGTCGGTCTACGACAGAGCGCGGAAGCTCACGACTTAAGTGCCGGCAGGTGGCGTGAAAGAGCAAGCGTCTGGGTGCCCCTAAACATACTTGCTCCATTTGCTAGACTGTGTGTTAGGACGTTGTGATCGAAACGACAAACGTGCGTACAGGTTGCCTATTAAACAATTCGAAGCCTGTGACGACAGTGTTCTTTGTTCGTGTCTCCCTTTCGTGCCTGTCTCTTTCTTTTCTTTTATCTGAAAACACAAATAGCAACTGCGTACTGTGCACCTTGACCAGGTACGTTGATATGGACAACGGCACCTTGTCAGCATTGCATTCACGAGGTCCTTCCACGATGGGGTGCCGCGTAAACACGATAAGATAAGCAGCCTATCTGAAACAAAGAGTCACGAGAAACTTACGAGGAAAGGAGCGGAGCAGAAAAATAAATGTACTGCGAATAACGAGCTAAGTTATTTGCAAAAGCTAATTAACGGGCGGTATACATCAACGCCAAAATCGATTTTAGTCGCAAGAAGGGAAGACCAGAACCTGTCATGCCCTATTAATTATTCTACAGTTCCGCTACAATTTCACTACAATTATTCTTGAAGACGAACAGAACTACTTCGATATCGCTTTTTGACATCAAGTACACAAGCACTTTTGTTACCGTTATACACATCTGTGTGGAAAGCCTTCCTTATCTGCACCTAAGAAGCGACTGCGTTTCAGCATAGCTGGAAAAATGGTTTGGCGACTTTGGAGCGATGCAAATTTCTGCATAGTACTAAAATTTCAGTACAGGCTGCGTAGTTATGCCTCTGTAGCATGGTATACAAAAAAGAATTGAAAAATAAATGTTTGTTTTTTGCGACATGTAATCACTCGTATTTTCATTCTTTGCTCAAATTTGGTCCTTTTCAACTCTCGCGTCACCATACTGCTTGATAGACTTTTCTGCTTCCCCCAGCCTTCGCCCAATTGCACACTGGGCTGTCGTGTGCACCTGGCGGAAGCACGGTGGATGTAGTAAAGCTAGTTGCACACAGATGTCGAGGAAAGCAGTATGGTGACGCGGATCTTGATTCTTACATTTTTCGTGCCTCAAGGAAATAATTATTCCTAGTAATTCTATTAGAGCAACAGCCTTACTTAAAGGTCCGGAGCAATATCCATCCTTCGTAAATGCACCTTGAATGCATTTTTCATCCCAAATTGTATTTGTAAATGCGCTTTGAATGCAATGCAGAATAGCTCACTCTCCGGTCATGTAGGCCGTACAGATAAGGCCTACATTACCATCAGATGGCCATCCTCTTGAAGGATTTTCCCCTGCAAACTGCTCTCGAATACTGCGCTGACCACACAGGCAACCGGATCGCGCTGGCCTGCAGGCACGCTCCACTAGAAGTCGTGGAAATAACGTTCCGTCGATGCCCCAAGCTGTGGATACAGCATTTGAGTGGGCCAGCTTGAGCGTCGGGACACGGACGTAGAAAGACGAACAAGACATATCGAAGAATTGCCTCGTTCAGCGTCCGTGCGAAATTGTTCAAGCTGCAGCCCACCCAAACGCAATCGCTGGATATTCCTCATGCGAGCCAACGCACTGAGTCATCTGACAATGCTGACCACATGCTTTCCTCATTACTTAATGTGCCCAGGCGCGCTTGCCCCATTACCTCGTTATGATAAGACCTAGAAAGCGGGCTACCTCAAAATGCCACTGAAATCCGATATGTGCCATATGGACTAATCAAGTCGCACAGGCGGGGCGAGATCATTACGGGGAAGGGAAAGAGGAGTGTCGGAAAGTGCTTTTCACACCAATTGTTTGTAAAATTCGTGTTCTTTCTTACTTACAAAGGTTTTCTTTTTTGTATTACAGAAGTGGCATGCCCTTTACAACGAGGCTTCCCTCTCCGTATCTGCAATCAATTAGCCCATACACTCGTTCTCGTTATCACCGAGGATGAATCACCACCATCTGACCGGCTCTTACATGTGACAGGCTACGAAATGATTGCCACAGAAGACGCCCTTCGCATGGCCGTTTTCCGCCCGCAGACTGTGCGCATCAACCAGGCGACGGGCCATTGTTCTTTTACAAAGCGTCAGTTCAGATATTCATTATTTCGCTACTGAAGCGGACAGCAAAGAGGAAATACTACGGCACCACACGCAATCTTATCAACGGATAGAACTTCAGATAAAGTATCCTGTAGGAATAAGGTGGCTTTTTTTAAGGGTACTGAGAAGAAAATAATTACAGCCAGGCCTAGAAAACGGTTTATTATATGGATCACTCTTAGCCCGTCGCCAGTGGCACACAAACATCCCAATTTCATTCAGGGGGTATAAACCTACAGAAATGAATTTCAAATGCACACTTTCTACACTATACGCCAGCACTAGACAGCAAGATAGACAACATATGCTATATAAAGAACACATAAATAATGAACAAACAACAACAGCCCTACTCCCACGCAGTATTGTGAGCATGTTCTACACAACAAGCCAGTGGAAGGGAGGGAGTGGCTAAAGCCCGCTTGTTTAGTTTCAAAGGTGTGGACGCTCAAAAGCTGCATTCTCTGGATCTAAGCACAGCTCAGGCACAATATTTTCCGCCAGGCAGAAAAAAGGCAAACAAGACGTTGACTCTTCATGTTGGCCACATTCCTCACAGAGAAGTTCTATGATTTTAGAAATTGCCGGCGGTAGTGGCCCTTCACTACGTTAGAGTGGTGAGCAAAAGACAAATTAGTGGTATGTTAAATGCTTGCTACATGGATGAATTCAAAAAGACTTTTTTTTTGGTTCTGAGAAACACGTACGCTCACACTTGTTAAGCCTTTCCACGCCAGTTCTACAGTGCTATTATAATTGTCTCCATGATCATGCTCAAGCCCTTAAACAACACAAAATCTTCTCCGGGACCAAAATATGACGGAAAATGTTATTTTATACATTGAATAAAAAGAACACGTTCCACTAAAGCGAAAATGTCTGGAAGTTTAGATGTGTACTTCAGTAGTTTTTTTTATTATTGTGCCTAGGTGAATTCAAGGATGAATAAATGATGATAATGAGTTCAGGGGTCCTTCACGGTGCGACTTTCCTCCGTTGCACCAGATATCTTACTCGCAGCGTCTTGTTATTACAGGTAAGTGGCATTCGCGCCATTCTTTTCATGTCAACTTCTTATAATTTACCAAACAAAAACAAAAGGATACCTTTTCTCAACACCTCTCCATGGAAAGGCAGTATGCGCGCTTTCCGTTTGAAAATGCCGCGTTATATTAAGCAAATTCGGAGAACTGGACAGGACAGACTTCGTCACCTTTGTGTAGGAAGCGTGGGCGGTGCATTTCCGTGCAAACAAATCCATATCTTGTCCCAGCCGCTAGGTTCCAAGGGCAAAAGTTGCGCCGAAGTAGTGTCAGATAGAGACGCGAACAAAGTAGATATGAGCACTTTTCGCAGAAATCAGAGGGTGCTGTGTAATTTCATTTTTTGTTAACAGCTACGCTCTGCTCGAGCGCTCCACACAAGTGTGACGCGGGCTGTACAGTGTCAGAGAACAAGTCGGCATGAACACGCAACTTATTTTAACTTGTAGTATGTGAACGGTTCCTTAATGGTGTACGTCTCCAGGTTTGTCTATACTGGTTAGTTGCAGACCGTGAAGCATCTATGCCCTTTAAAAACCTGCAGTTAGGGACCAAAGTTGTTGGAGTGAACTGCTTTAAAGCGCCGCTGAGGGTGATTTGAAGTTTCACTGCATCTAATTATTGTCGCATTCAAAGGGAAAAGACGAGCCGTTGACTGAACCCAAGATTACATAATCTTGAACCGACAGAAATACCGGTGTCTGCGTCAGAGCATGATCTCTGATTAACATGTTGCGCGTCGCCACGGTTTCTTTTGGGCCGATCTCGGAGACTTGTGTACTCATGCATACACTCTGAAGCGGTGATAACGGAGGCGTTTTCTTAGTAGACGACACAAGTTTGAATATAGTGCCAAAATATTTTTACATGCAATTTCCTCAGCAATAAATGCGTCTTATGCTGCCGAACAAGAGTTAGCATAAAGACAATGAGCGACAGAACGAATTTTTACTTTGAATAAAAATTGCATGGCGTTCCCATCAATGTCCCTTTAACCAAAATGCGGCCTGAAGCATGTATACTATATATGTTAGTCGCAACTCGTGCGGTGCTCCGAAAGTCACCTGTTGTAAAGCAGTGTAAGAATGTACATATTAGCTCTGCGGGATACCAACAGCAAAGTATAATTGTTCACAAAAAGCTCAAAGAACAGGCCTACTATAGCCCGAAAAAAATGAAAATCCAGATTTCTTTGAAGTAAGCTTTGTGCTAGCCTGTAGACCCGCTGTGTCAGTTATACGATTTATAGGCCCGCTATTAGCCTTGTGTCAGCACCATTACTGTTTTGTCTGTTTTGGCCGTCGCCTTTGTCTAGCGCATTCAAATGACAGTTTTCTTGAAAAGCCCTTGTTTTTCACACGGTATCATTCAGTTTCTTTAGACAGGTGGAGCCCTGGCCTCGCGATTATCACCCTCGTTTTAAAAAGACAAAGGCGCCTCCAGTGAGCAACCCCTTTCTCCTCTTCTTATTCCGAAGGGCAGGTGTCCGACCAATATCTTCAGTGGTCGCGCTTCTTGCGATTGGGGGTGTAGGCAGGATCGCCTTAAGCCAACACGAAGCTTTTCTTTCTTTTTATTTTTCAGATAAGGATCGGTAGCGGGGCAAGCGTTGAGACTTCTCAGTGAATTTGGTTTCCTTGAGATAAGGGTCGCTAGCGTGGAGCATAGCGACTTGTTCCCGACATTCTATTGGACGTCTCAGAAGGGGCAGATACCGCGTACCTGCCGCAAAGCTCCGCAGGAGGACTGGCCGGAGTCGTAAAGTCGCAGCATAGGCGTACCTCTCGTAAGGCAAGAAGCACGGCTCTGCGTTTTCTCATTTTTTGCCACAACGCCACCACAATCAATAACGGTAAGTGTGTATTTGTGAGCATTTCGCACATTAATTTAGGCGTTAAAAAGACGACTTCTGTGCCATTTCTACGACTTCTTTTTCTTTTTCTACCTTGACTAGATTGCACTATGCGTAATTATATGCCAATAAAAGATATTCTAATGTAGAGTCATATTGTCGAAGATGGTGGCACATATCCACCCTGTTACAGTGTCACGGCATCAGCCCGAGAATGGCCCGTAACCAAACAAGTGGACTTGAACGACCTGAGGCAGCGATTCCCATGATGCACCAAGCACCTCCTGTTGTCTCACCGCCAACCACTGTTTATTTGTCGCCCCCGCGGCTGCCACTGATTTATGTCGTACAGCCTGCAAACGGACAGCTGTACGCTTCCATGGTCATCTCATTGCCTGCACAGCAGCGAAGAGCTGCGCCGTCTACCGAGATTGGGACAACGAGCATTCGCGGCAGTCACCTCGGCGACCGCCATGTCTCGGCACAGGAGTGCCCTCAGGCCACTCCCGTTTCTAGAGTCAACGCTGAAACTCAGACTGGAGACTGCGACGCCCCTGAGCACGCGGACGCTGAAGAACCGATGGATGTGGATCTTGAATAGGTCCCACGGTCTCCTCTATGAATATCCATGTGTGATCTGAAGTGTCCTCTAGACTCATCGAAAGGCAGTTATTTTTATTCCGTTCTGTGGGGTGGTGGTTCTACTGCGTTGTTGGAAGATCGCAAAGATGCTGCTATGTTGCATTGGTATTGAGGCAGATACAATTTATTTCACCGAAGCTTATTGTAACATAAACCAAGAATGCTTGGTGCGAAATCGGTTTAACATTTACAAAACGCAGCAGTAGACGCATTTTTTTTCTTGAGGATAATGTGTGAATTATTATACTAGCTCAGTAAACACATTACGGGCGTCATTACTGTTGCATAAGAATAATAACTACAGCATAAATACGCAGTGCAGCTGTTTTCAGTGCACTTATGACATGTTGCTATTTTCGCCTTATTACTATTATTATTTCTGTAATAGGCTACAATCACCGCCAATCACGGATACTAACAATTGTTGTCAACCAGCCATAAAACCTGACATGGACTGATGAAAGTAAACCCATACTAGCGGAGCAATATCCTACGCCATGTTTTCTGTCTTGGTCTACTGAGCTAGCGACACATAAATTCCTACCGATTACTTTTGCACTGCAGGATATGTTTTTCCTTTATTTGTGTCGGGCATGATCTGCAATGGATACTTAAATTGTTCGCAACTCTGGGACATACATACTGTGTTTATTGCTGCCACCTCACATGCTTTGCACTTTACCATTTCTTGCATAGATTGCTCGTGCTCTAGCATAAGATTTTCGAAGATACGCTGTTTACCCCCCCCCCCCCCCCTTCATATTATAAATTTGCTCTCAGTTCAGATTTGATCGTGTTGGCTACATTTTTTGTTTTGCGATGTGGTAAATGTGTGCCTAATGCCAGTGTTACTATCTTTTGTTCTTTGTGTACGTCGAAGTTCTTTGGTCCCTTGAAAGGAACAGCTGCACAAATTATTTTTCTGCAGAGCAATAAACAAAATTCTCTTCTAATTTGTGTGCACTAATCATCGAGGGGCCCGTTATTTTTGTATCCCGAATTGTTGCGCGTAGTGGCGCGTTTCAAGGGTGTGCTTTGTTTTCTATATTGTTGCGCATATGCAACTCGAGGCAACAAAATGACCTTGGAAGTACGGTGATTTTTTTCCTGTTTAATGAATAAAATTGCTGTGTTCCTGTTACAGTCATTGTCATGACTACATCATTCTTTTTTTTTCAGAGGTCAAAGAAAAGTCTTTGGAAAAGTAAAACGAATGTTGGGATTTGAGCTACGTTTTGCCCCGCGCTCTAAAATTTTTTTTTACAGAAATTTCCGATAGTCTCTGCATTTCGGAGTAGAAGGCACCTTTTTACAAATCGCTTCAACTCTGCGCTGAGGCTACAGAGAAACTATTTGAACTCAACTGGCGCCAAGCAAGCTAGAAGAAAAAAAAGGGGGGGGGGGGAGGGGGAATGATTGTGTATTTGATTTCAACATCTACAACAAGCACTTGAGAAATACCGGTGAGAAAAACCTAGAATTTTTTGTTGTGCAAAACAGGTATCCGTCCTACAAGGGCAAAATATATGTGAAAGTGGCAATGATTTCTATGGTGCCTTGCCTCATTTATTCGGCAACATTCTCAAAACGTAATTGCCTGCCACCTTATATAGTCTTAGTGAGCACCGTAGCTCCATTACCGTAGGTGTCGCGCAGCAGAAGCCACTGGATATCAGTGTCTAGAATATAATTGTATAGCAGACGTAAAGATACGTGATTCGTATGAAATACCAGCTAAAAAAATGACGAAAAAATGGAGGCGGTCCACAATGAGCTGTCGCCCCTATGCTTACTTTGTCCAGTTTTTTTTTCTGGTGCTGCTGTTTCAAACAAATGATTATTTATTACCGACATTCAAAATTTGCGGTCATAACTGACTTGCGGATGCGTCAAAGGACCGGAGAACAGGAACGCCACAAATACCATTGGCAAGAAAGCAGAAGATGGTTGCGAAAAGGGCTAGTTATGAAAGACATATGAAGGAGGCCAACAGTCGTCTAAACCAGAGAGCATAAAGATTTTTTTCCAAATTTTGGTGTTCATGTACAACAATTCGGACAAAAATTTTGAACATTGAAAAATTTTAAGATACCTTTACGGAAATATTAAAGGCAATGATTCCTCGAGATGACTTATCGATGTTACGTATTTTGTTACTTTCTTGTTTTTACCAACTGTGCTTAGCTGTTTCAAGTTTCTGTCACATGTCCATTTTCCTCCAATTGTCCCCCCTGCAATAATGCCCTGGTGTTGCTGAAGGTGCTTGTATCTATAGAATAAATGAAATTCTTTCGATATGTAGCAAAAACCTTTCTTTTAAAGTGTTTCCATCATTTGTATCGAACAGCTCGATGCGGCGTGCTTCGCGTACGTGTAACTATAAGGGTTTCAAATTGCATGCACATGGGCTACGCAGATAATTGAAAATTGGTTTCTGCGGAAAGGAAATGGCGCACTAATTCTCTCACATCTCGGTGGACACCCGAAACGCGCCGTAAGCGAAGGGAGGAAGGTCTGAGTGAAAGAAGAAAGGAACAAAGTGGTGCCGTAATGGAGGGTTCCGCAACAATTACGACCACCTGGGGATCTTTTGAGCGGATCCACCCAAAATCCGCCCGAAGCGCAAGAAACGTACGACGAGCGCTACAGCAGCTACTTCGACACCGAGGCCGCCGGAGACAGAGAGTTTGAGGGCGCCGCCATGCAGCATGACCACCACGGTACGTCAAGCACGTACAATACCGCCGTGCAATGGCAAATTTACTCTTCGAAACGCCAAAAGAAGAAGCAGAGGAGCGGATCGCGGAACGCCGCCATTTTGAACTCGAACGAGGCCCAGAGCGGGGAGAACAATAGCAAGATGGCGCCGACTTCCTCGGCAGCAGGCGGCGTGGCCGTGACGACAGCCGGCGCGCCAGCTGCGAGCAAAGTCCAACGGCAGCCGAGACAAAGGTTGCCACCGCTTCCAAAGGGCGACGCAAAAATTATCATCAGGCCCCTTAACACCGCTCTCGAATACTGCGCTGACCACAGAGGCAACCGGATTGCGCTGGCTTGCAGGCGCGCTCCGCTAGAAGTCGTGGAAATAAAGTTCCGTCGATGGCGCAAGCTGTGGATATTGCATTTGAGTGGGCCAGCTTGAGCGTCGGGACGCGGACGTAGAAAGACGAACAAGACATATCGCAAAAATGCCTCGTTTGGCGTCCATGTTAAAATGTACAAGCTGCAGCCCACCCAAACGCAATCGCTGGATATTCCCGATTCGAGCCAACGCACCGAGTCATCTGATAATGCTGACCATATGCTTTCCTCATTACTTAATGTGCCCAGGCGCGCATCCCCCATTACCTCGTTATGATAAGAGCTAGAAAGCGGGCTACCTGAAAATGCCACTGAAGTCCGATATGTGCCATATGGGCCAATAAAGTCGCACAGGCAAGGCAAGCACATTACGGGAAAGGGAAAGTGAAGTGTCAGAAAACACTTTTTACGCCAATTGTTTGCAAAATTCGTGTTCTTTTTTTACTTACAAAGGTTTTCTTTTGTGTATTACAGAAGTGGAATACCCTTAACCGCGAGGCTTCCCTCTCCGTATCTGCAATCATTCAGCCCATACACTCGTTCTCGTTATCGCCGAGGATGAATCACCACCATGTAAGCGGCTCATACATGTGACAGGCCATCACATGATTGCCACGGAAGATGCCTTTCGCATGGCCGTTTTCCGCCCGCAGACTGTGCGCATCAACCAGGCGACGGGCCATTGTTCTTTTACAAGGCGTCAGTTCACATATTCATTATTTCGCTACTGAAGCGGCCAGCAAAGAGGAAATACTATGGCACCACACACAATCTTATCAACGGATACAACTTGAGATAAACTATCCTGTAGGAATAAGGCGGCCTTTTTTTAAGGGTACTGAAAAGGGAATAATTACAGCCAGGTCTAGAAAACGGTTTATTATAGGCATCAATCTCAGCCCGTCGCCCGAGGGCGGAACAGTGGGAGACGATGCTTTCCAGCGACATCCTGAAAGTCCAGCAAGGACCAGTAAGGCGTGCTCGCAAGGCAGCTACCCTCATCGGAGCCCTGGAGTAGGGGAACCGACCCTGAGATGAAGATGGAAGACTCCATCTGAAACCGCAAAAACCGTGTAAAATAAAGCAAAATAAACGTTTTTCTTCATCATCATGGGGATCTTTGACGTGCACTGACAACGCACAGCACACGGACGCCTTCGCGTCTGGCCTCTATCGAAACGCGGCCGCCGCGGCCGCGTTTCAACCCGGGAGCTCCGGATCAGTAGCCGAGCGCCCTCACCACTGAGCCACCGCGGCGGATAGAACTAGTACTTCTCACGTGTGCTTACCGTAACTCTGTACGTACGAGAAACTAAAACTTCCTGCTGTCTAATGCATCATGCATCATTACAAAGACGAAAAAACGCACCTAAAAATTAGATGTCTATATTCCTTTAACTGTAAATAGCGCATAATAGCGACTCCGCAAGTATAATTACCTTCGACAGGTAGACATCAAATGTAGTCAGGTTACTCCACGAACTCTTACTTCGTGCGCCCACTGGAGAAGAGGTGCCATCGGTGTAACACAGCAGTCAACAAAAATGTTGACATGACGAATTCCACCAAAGTCCAAGAGCTGGCACTATGGCTTAAAAACAGCCCACAAAAGGAGACATCATCGGGCCTCAAATACCGGGTGGTCTTGAAGCAAACCAGGCCATGAATCATCGTAGGCGTTACAATTACGGATTCCAATCACCGCCTGTTCACTGTGCGCAACCTTTCTCTCTGACGTGCCAGCTCTGTAAGCACAATCCGTATTACTCGACTATGTCCAGTTCGAGACGGCACGCACACCATGTTGGATTGCAGGCGAAAAACCACGATCGCTTTGAAGCTGCGTTCGCTGAAGCGGCGACAGGTAAGATGGATCTTCAGTTCCGAACAAAACCCGCTCGTATCACGTCTATAAGCTTATCTGCTGTGGGCAGTGGCGCTGCCGAATCATTAAGCAAATATTGCGATGAACGGAAATAATCGTCGCCATTCCTTTGATAAACAGAGCCTGTGCGTTTCTTGCAACACCGCCGGGTTCGTAAATTGTTGGAGATAATTCTGCCCGATAATGTCTGCCCCATTGTTCTAAGCCACCCGCAAGAACAGTGCGGTCGAACAGGTCACGTCTTCAATGTAAAGGAGACATATATGATGGCAGATGGCATAGGAAAAGCTTCAAAACGCGGTCACCACGTCTTCGCAGAACAAGCGCAACACAACTGGGGAAACAATCTCAGGACCATTTCTTCTAATGCAGGATGTCTCTTACTACTAGCATCCCGCACTGTCGTGTTCCGTTCGGAAAAACATTTATGTGATGAAACAAACCGGCATTCATCATGTTATGAGACATTGGCCTATAACGGCGTTTGCCTTTCGAAGAGTCCCAAATGGGACTAGGGTAAGCAATCGACGGGAGGAACCTAAGGGGGCCGGCTGCATGGATAGTTCACAATTGGCATTTCGGTTGCCATCTTCTGAGTTTGGAGCCTGGCTTCCATAGCGTAGGCTCGAGCAGGCCGCAATAAGCATACAAGAAAAACGCGTTAGGTTTCGTTCTGCCTGCAGTCTCAAACATGGTGGCCACTGTGGTGCAAAACCATGAAGCAAAAAAAAAAAACTCAGGAGGGACAGTCAAAGGGCAGATTTGAAGCCTAGTGAAAGATAAAAACTAAAAGGAGGAAATAGACCCTCACGTGACAGCCGGTAAAGCAGATAACTGTCCAGGGCACGACCGACTGCAACGTGCCTAGAGAGAGAGAAAGCTTAGAAAGGAGCGGTTTCAAGAGGATTTCTCATCTAAAGGCTGGTGCGTAACGCAACGCTCCATCTTGGGTATTATTTTCCTCCACAGTGTGAACTGCGTATCTGCTTCTTTTGGTGTCAGTGACTTGCCTTCTTTGACTAATTTATACTAACGCAATTTGCCATCGTAATAAACACCTCCACAAAAGAAAGTTATGCCCGTATTCTTTCTGATTTCACTGATAATTGGCTAACTTTATTCTATTTCTAACTGCACGAGCTTCATCGGCTAAAGCCCGCACGTCACCTGCACGCCTTATCAACTTTATATAGAGTTACGGTCACCGTGGTTACGGTATTACAGCAACTCTAGCTTTACTTCGCGTGTGGCGCCCTCTGTGTTAAGAGCTATAAACTACGACACAAAAAGGTACATTTGCACACGAGCAGAAGGTGACGCCACCGTAGAGAGCAGAGGCAGGGTGCAGCGAAGAGGAAAGCGTTAGCGAAACTGTCGCCTCTCAGTATAGACGCAGATAAAGAGGGTGCTTAGAGAGCGACGGCGGCATGGCGAACAGAAGGAAACGAGATATGCAGGCAGACTTTGGCTTCGCACACAAATGCCCATCTCATTTGGTTGAATTCCCGGCACAGTCGGCAATACCTCTAAGAGGGGCATACCAGTGGCATGCGGACGATTCTCCATTTTTTCGCGCAGACCGTTTGATCCAGCTATAACATGAAATTTTTCAAAACAGACACATCGTCCGTCGCGATAGACAATAGTTGGTCGCTTTTGGAAGTTGTATGACGTAGTTTTTAAGGTAATAAACAAAGTGTTTGATATATAGAGATCGATTAATTAGTTGATTAAGTTATTGATTTATTAATGGTAACTTTTGATTTGAGTACATATCAATGGTCTACTTGTATTAATTGCAGACACCTGATTCAGCCTGAGAAATAGCCGGCAGCAGCGCTTGTAAGGTACTATTACGTGGCTTTTCTTTACCGGCAGCTGCATGGCAATTCTTCACTCTGAAAAAAAAAAAAAACACTGCATTGCTAATATTTCTAGACAGTGCCAGGATCACCTGGATGGTTAGCCTTTACCGGGCTTCTGCATTATAAAGCCAAGGCCGGCACGAAACACATCGTCTCTATGAAACCAAACTCTAGAGTCAAGAACGTCAACATCAAAAACAAACAGTTCAGTCCTGAACAAATAAGTCAGACGGAAACTGATGCGTTAGCACAGGCAAGGCCACCTACTTAGAGCTGCTGGACCCACCACCCGCAATCTCGACAGACATGTACATCTGCTTAACTTCACTTCCGTCTCTTGCGGATCCTTTCGTGCATACCGAAGACTCCCAGGAAAGCATAACCACAGCTGACTGCGTAAAACTACGCCGATATAGGCTATAGGCCACTTAATCCACGTGTCCGGGCTGCCCATTGCGTCAGCGAGTACGAATTCCTGCACTCCCTATCACGGTATCATGTTGGAACTAAGTTATCTGCCGGAATGAAGGTATGCGTGCAGATACGCGGTGTAGCTGCATCGACGCAATCACAAAAGAATGTTTTAACGAACCTTGTCGATATCGGGCGTATGCCGCAACGTAAACTTGTTTCACCCGCGCTATTCACTCAGATAATCGCAAGGCTTCCTACGTTTCTTGCAATTATTTCATCCTTGCATTGCACCTTCCACGCTATATTAACCGTAAGTTGGGCCACAAGACCAGCAGGTAAGCAGAAACACACTTGATATTTCTCATGTTTCGCGGGCATGTAGGCATGTCTAAACAAAAATAAGTACGTCATGAATGTCAGCGACTTGCACAAAAAGTCTGAAGCGAGCAACAAACAGATAAGTATTAACATGTCAGCCCAACTCATTTGGCGCGAATCCTCTATATGAATCCTGGGCGCGTAGCACAATAAAGAGAGGTTTGTAAGTTTGAAACGAAAGGACCTTCCTTACCTTATCCACCACCATCGGTGTGTTACGTGGAAAGAGAGTGCACCTACTTGTCACGGTACATATCGACTCCTGCAAAACGTAAGCCTACAGCTACCATGTGCTCAGCCGCAAGAAGTCGAAACACCTCTAGAACTTCCACCACGAAGTCATCCATATCGTCGACAGCCCACCAAAACATGCGCCCCTCAAAGAGCTGGGTCCGCCTGGCGGCGGCTTCTGGCGATCGCAGAGCAAGCGAACCTTGCGCAGATGGACTGCCTTTGCTACAGTACACCCGGACTCCAAACCTTGGAATAAGTTCCGTTAGCACCGAACCCTGAAGCTTCTTCCCTCATAGTACCCTTACCCCTAAGTATTTCTTCACATATGGTAAGTCTGTGCAGCAACATATGTCCCTACGGCAACCAGGAAGGCTCAAGCCCTTCGCCAAGGCGCACTGCCGGAACCTCTCATATAAAACCCCGTCTACCAGCAGCACGGGTTTAAATAATTCGGCAGAGACTGTGTCCCTCCCAACCGGATTAGACACCAAAATAAATACAATTTCCAAACATGTCAGGACACTTGAATTGTCTTCATCCGCTCGAAAGACAGCTGCCCTCGCCGTAGCACTCATGGACATTGGCGCTGTTGTGCTTGTGGCACAGGCAGCGCGAACAAAGTCGGATCAGGATCGATGCTGCCGGACACAGGTTAGCGAGAGCCAGAGTGTGCTGAAGGGGGCCGTGCATTTTGTTTTACTTACATACAGCAGTTCTCAAAAAGCACTGGCAGCCTGCTATCCGGCTGGTTTTACACAGTTTGGTGCCCTTAGATCCTTAGCTGGGGAATGTAGCTACTTTACGATTGTCCGATTGGCTGGAAAATCTCGCTGTCTTACATGGCCGCCTACAGCGGGAGGCTTAACCGGAGCTTTCTCAGAGCTTTTCCGGCGGCAAGGGTAGCTCTTCCGACAGCGATGGCGATGATGCTACAGTACAGCCACTTTTTGAGGCGACGGAGGTTCACCACCAGGTAAAGCTGGTTACCCTGGAACCGGGCGTTGGCCAGGGTCAACTGGAAGCATCATTCCAAGGAAGGTCGCTGCTTTTGAAGAGATCGTCGTTATGATTCGTGCGAAAAGACGGCTTCCTCCACCTACCGCAGCTGTTCTTAGTACAGGAAAAATTGGGGGCCTTTGTTTTCCCCTGCACTTCCGGATAACGCAGTCTCGCGCTATTGTGGGCGCCCCGCCGAAGGAGCTTATAGGCCGATGGAAGGCGGTAAAGGTCCCTGGGCTAACTTTTGCCAATGCGGCGTCGCACGAGGAAGTATACAGGGAAGTTATACTGCCCAAGCTCTATCAATCAGAGACACACAGAAAGGACAAACACGAGACGATAGACAGCGGTTGTCCACAATGCTGTGGGCAGTCTCGTATTAAGTTTTTTTAGTGTGTTTCCGATCGCACTGTATGGTTCTTGATGCTTCCGAACCAATCAGCCCACCGAAAATGTCAATGACGAATATTTTCCAGTTGTTAGGGCGTAGGCGAAAGAAGACGTGAAAAAGAAAACAGTGACGTTACAAACCTGGGATGACATGATTAGCTAATGACAAATGACAATGGTGCACTGCCGGACATAATCTGGGGTCACGTGGGCGTTTGACTTGGTCCAGTTGGGGCCGGCGGTGGAGGGGCCTGGCACATCTAACACTCTCACTCTTTTCTACCGAGGGCAGGCGAAAAATGTATTTGTAACAGACCTGTTTCGCCATTGATTCTTGCCTGCGTGAGATAGTTTTGGGCTCGCCTTCAGTTTTCGCGTGCGTAGAGTACATAGTGCGCGTTCTTAAGTGTCAAATGCAAGACCAAGAACAGATTTTCCAACGAAGTAACATTCCGAGTACTTCTGGCCGACAGGCTAAGACAGGCAACACTTCTAGATTTCAGGATTTTAGACAGAAATGTGTTACTCAAATGATTGGTTTGGTAAACTGGTACAGGAGGAGGCCCCAAAGCAAAGCTTTCAGGGGGCCTCCTACTACAAAATGCCCATACAAACAAAACAATAGGCAGGAATGAGGAATGCAGAGGAATTCACCGGTAAAGGAGAGAGGATGAACGAGGTCTCTTTCTCAAGCAGCCACGGTCACCCGTAGCACTTGACGATAATTCGTCCCCCTTCGCCGTCTTTCCAGGCTGCTTATCGGTCAAACGCCATCGCCAAGCCCTCATACGCTGGATCAGGCCACACAACGATGGCAGCTATTGGACAAGGGTGAAGTGTTTTGCACGGGGAGAATGACCCACACTGAAGAGCCCGCAAACTGAGCGCGATAAGAGCTAGTTTTGACTGTGTAAACTCGGATAAGCCTCACTGCCCTCTGATCACGTCGTCTACTGGAGGGCCACAACTGAGAACCAACCAATGCCTGTGCGTGGAGCGCTTTTCACTCCACTGTGCTCTGCCCAGAGCCGGGTCTTGTCTGAGCAAGAGCTTGATGCGCGCAAATGAAAAAAATGCCGCAAATAACAAATGACAAAGTAAACAAGAAGTTGCTGGCCAGCGGCGCCGCCGTGACCAGACCGGCTGTGTCTGATTGGTCGTTCGCTTTACCACCTGCTCCTGCCTCCCTCGTCGCTTCGCACTGACGTCACGACGAAATTAAATGAATATGAAACAGATTGATACAGAATACGGCCCCAGGTTGTTTTAACTGAGCACTTGTATGGCTCGTACATAACCACCACACTTTTGGATATATTTTTATTTGCTTATAAACTTCTTGTAAGGCCTAATATAAGGCGCATAGCGCATTTTCCTAGGGTTAGTATTGTGTTCCTTAGCCTCTAAGATAAGGGGATCGCAAAAGCCTACTGGGAGAAAATATCGAAGGGAGTACTGCATAGCATTTTGTCTTAACTGTCGTGACGCAAAACTATTTCACATGCTGTCAAAACAGCTGTGTACAGCTCTCTGCCCAGTTCGGTAAGAACTCAACAATTCTTACAGGTTTAGTGCAAATATTCTCACGTCATTTCAGTTGACTCAAGAAATAGCAATACCAAAAGATCGAACATTAATCGTGCGTCATAAGGTGTTTCGTGGTGTACTTAATCTTCATGTACCGTCAGCGTACACGTCAGAGCGATAAACTTGAGCGAGAAACATGAAAGTCCGATGATTTTTTTCCTGTTTAATGAATAAAATTGCTGTGTTCTTGTTACAATCATTGTCATGGCTACATCATTATTATCTTCTTTGTTTTTCATAGGTCAAAGAAAAGTATTGGGAAAAGTGCAACGAATGTTGGGATTTGAGCTACGTTTCGCCCCGCCCTCTAAAAATTTTTTTTGCGGAAATTTCTGATAGTCTCTGCATTTCGGAGAAGAATGCAACTTTTTAGAAATCGTTCCAACTCTACGCTGAGGCTACAGGGAAACTATTTGAACTCAAGTGGCGCCAGGCAAGCTAGAACAAAAAAAAATGGTAGGGGGGTGAAGCTTGTGTAATTGCTCTCAACATCTACAACAAGCAGTTGAAAAATACCGGTATGAAAAAACTTTAGAATTTTTTTGTACAAAACAGGTATCCGTCATACAAGGTCAAAATATATGTCATAGATGTAGCGATTATTATGGCGCCCTGCCTTATTTATTCGGCAACATTCTCCAAATTTAATTGCCTGCCACCTTTTTTAGTCTTGGTGATCACCGTAGGTATTGCACAGGAGAAGCCACTGGATATCAGTGTCCATAATATCATTGTATAGCAGATGTAAAGATACGTGATTCTTGCGGAAAACCGGCTGAAGTAATGGCGAAAAAAATGGAGGTGGTCCACAATGAGCTGTCGCCTCAATACTTATTTTGTCCCGTTTATTTTGTGCGCTGCTTTTTCGAACAAATCATTATTTGTTATCAGCTTTCGAAATTTGCGGTCATAACTGACTTGCGGATGCTGCAGAGGACCGGAGAACAGGAACGCCACAAATACCATTTGCAACAAAGCAGAAGATGGTTGCGAAAAGGGCTAGTTATGAAATACACATGAAGGAGGCCAACAGTCGTCTAAACCAGAGAGCATAAAGATTTTGTTTCCAAATTTTGGTGTTCATGTACAACAATTCATACAAAAGTTTTGAACATTGTAAAATTCTAATACCTGTGCTACAGGGGTATTTCGAATGCCTTCCAAACGAATGTCATTCGACTCGACTGCCAAACCTGCGCTGCTACACGACGTTCTTGAACGGCATTCGGTTCACATGACATTCGAGTCGACGGAGCTCCGCGGAGACATTCGAGATTTTGGAATGCCTTCGAGGCGCAAGCGCGACTACTCTCTACCGCAGCGTCTTCGCGCCATAGGTGGCAGCATAAGTTTTGAAGAGCAAATACGTTCATTAAACGATGTAATTCTAAATACTATTTATATACACTATACGGATCTTTTCCAGAAGTTTTGTTAGCAAGCAAATATTTACCGCATACTCTGGAACCCATTGTAGGAAAAAAAGGCAGCCATTTTGGCCCGGTGCCAGTTTTTTTCACTTTGTGCTGTTGCTTTTGCAGTGCTTTGTCTTTTTACCTTGTGTACGTGTGCGTCTGTGCGTACATTTTAAGTGAGCTTTTTTTTTTATTCAGTGAAGTTTATTGCACTTTTTCGTTTTTTGCGACACACGCAGGAGATAGAGCCCAATGTAGCCAACAGATCGCACACAAAAAATGGCCGGGCTATGGGATTGGGCCTCTGTTAGAACAGAGGCATTTAGTAATAAATAAATAGTAAAGTTTATTAGAAATGACATATTACTTTTGAAAGTAGCTATTTTATAGCGGACTGTAACTATACAAATTAATGGTTGCTGCTATATTTGTTCAAAAACAAAACTTGACGGCAGAAGCGCCCCTGTAGCTTGGCCGCAGAATACTGAAGCTTTCGAATGCTTTTGGAATAGTCGTGTAGCCCCGTGCGGGTCTATCCAGTCCGAATGCCATTCGACTCGAATGTCATTTCAACGTAACCGTGTAGCACAGGTATAAGATGCTTTTACGGAAAAAGTAAAGGCAATGATTCGTCGAGATGACTTATCGATGTTACGTATTTTGTTACTTTCTTGTTTTTACCAACTGTGATTAGCTGTTTTAGGTTTTTGTCACATGCTCATTTTCCTGCAATTGTCCCCCCTGCAATAATGCCCTGGCGGTGCTGCAGGTGCTTGTATAAATAAAATAAGTGAAATTATTCTTATATGTAGCAAAAATCTTTCTTTCAATATGTTTTCGTCATTCGTATCGAACAGTTCGATGCGGCGTGCGTCGCTTAAGTGTAACTATAGAGGTTTGAAATTACATGCACAAGGGCTACTTAGAAAATTGAAAATTAATTTCTGCGCAAAGGAAATGCCACACTAATTGTCTAACATATCGGTGGACACCCGAACAGCGCCGTAAGCGAAGGGAGGAAGGTCTGAGTGAAAGAAGAAAGGAACAAAGTGGTGCCGTAATGGAGGGCTCCGCAACATTAACGACCAGCTGGGGATCTTTTGAGCGGATCCACCCAAAATCCGCCCGAAGCGCAAGAAACGGACGACGAGCGCTACAGCATCTACTTCGACACCGAGGCCACCGTAGACGGAGAATTCGAGGGCGCCAACATGCAGCATGACCACCACTGTACGTCAAGCACGTACAATACCGCAGAGCAATGGCAAATTTACTCTTCGAAACGCCAGAAGAAGCAGCAGAGGAGCGGATCGCGGAACGCCGCCATTTTGCACTCAACGAGGCCCGGAGCGGGGAAAACAATAGCAAGATGGCGTCGACCTCCTCGGCAGCAGGCGGCGTGGCCGTGACGACAGCCGGCGCGCCAGCTGCAAGCAAAGTCCAACATCAGCCGAGACAAAGGTTGCCACCGCTTCCAAAGGGCGACGCAAAAATTATCATCAGGCCCCTTCAAACTGCTCTCGAATACTGCGCTGACCACAGAGGCAACCGGATCGCGCTGACCTGCAGGCGCGCTCCGATAGAAGTCGTGGAAATAACTTTCCGTCGATGGCGCAAGCTGTGGATATTGCATTTGAGTGGGCCAGCTTGAGCTTCGGGACAAGAACGTAGAAAGACGAACAGTACATATCGCAGAAATGCCTCGTTCGGCGTCCGTGTCAAAATGTTCAAGCTGCAGCCCACCCAAACGCAATCGCTGGATATTCCCCATGCGAGCTAACGCACCGAGTCATCTGACAATGCTGACCACAAGCTTTCCTCATCACTTAATGTGCCCACGCGCGCTTGCCCCATTACCTCGTTATGATATGAGATAGAACGCTGGCTACCTGGAAATGCCACTGAAGTCCGATATGTGCCATATGGGCTAATAAAGCCGCACAGGCGCGGCGAGATCATTACGGGGAAAGGAAAGCGAAGTGTCAGGAAGCACTTTTCACGCCAATTGTTTGCAAAATTCGTGCTCTTTTTTACTTACAAAGGTTTTCCTTTGTGTATTACAGAAGTGGCATACCCTTAACCACGAGGCTTCCCTCTCCGTATCTGCTATCATTCAGCCCATGTACTCGTTCTCGTTATCACCGAGTATGAGTCACCACCATATGAGTGGCTCGTACATGTGAGAGGCTACGAAATGATTGCCCTTCGCATGGCCGTTTTCCACGCGCAGACTGTGCGCATCAACTAAGCGAAGGGCCATTGTTCTTTTACAATGCGTCAGTTCACTTATTCGTTATTTCGCTACTGAAGCGGCTAGCAAACGGGAAATACTGTGGCACCACATACAATCATATCAACGGATAGAACTTCAGATAAACTATCCTGTAGGAATAAGGTGGCTTTTTTTAAGGGTACTGAGAAGGAAATAATTACAGCCAGGTCTAGAGAACGGTTTATTATAGGGATCGCTCTTAGCCCGTCGCGATTGGCACACAGACATCCTAATTTCATTCAGGGGGTATAAACGCACAGAAATGAATGTCACATTCACACTGCCTACACCTACGCCAACACTATAAAGCAAGATATGGTTTATGATTTATGGGGGTTCAACATCCCAAAGCGACTCAGGCTATGAGGGACGCCATACTGAAGGGCTCCGGAAATTTCGACCACCTACGTGCACTGACATCGCATAGCACACGGGCGCTAGAACTTGTCCGACAACCTCCTGGCCTTGGGACTGCACAACAGTCTCGAGGAGCTCCAAGAAGCGCAGATAATTGCGCAAACTCAAGGACTGCAACTATCGGCAACGGGCAGAAGACTCCTGAGCAGATACGGCAGTGAATCTACCCTAAAGGAGACACAAAGCACTGAGACGCCATCAGGGTAGCTCCGATACCCATAAACATGGACCCGAATCTACACACGGCGCGAAGAGAAGCAAGAGCCGAATATGTGCAAAGGACGTTGGCAACCAGAAACAACACATTGTACGTGGACGCCGCTACGTACATCGAGGACGGAAGAAGTTGCAGGAAAAGCAAAGTGGAAACGGTGATCAACTCGGCCGTGAAGGATGTCACCAGCGCGTCAATCCGGAATTGTACGGTAGTCGAGGCCGAAGAGGCAGCTGTGGCTCTAGCGGCAGCGGAGGGCTACTGATCCAATAGGTCCTTAACCATACTCACAGACTGACAAGCAGCATGCCGAAACTATCTAAACGGCAGAATCACCCACAGTGCGCTCCGCATCCTCCGCTCGTGCGGCAAATTCAGACACAACCAAGCCAAACACAGGATAGTTAGGGTACCAGGTCATACCGACATTACGGGAAATCAGGAGGCTCGAGGATACGCAACAAGACGAGAATCCAATAATCCCGCCCTTTCTGAGGAGCCCGAGCCGGTAACCTGAAGCTATTCAGAGATACTAAATTATTACTGGGGCATCAGACAAATATACCCACCCCCCCACAAACAGCCAACAAGAGAGGACGCAATGACATGGAGATAACTGCAAACGGCAACCTTCCCGTTAATAAGAACCGAAAGTTGGGCTAGTTGTTGTGGATTCATACTTGGCAGCGCAAAAAAAAACGAGGACAAAAGCGAACGAGGAGCGCTTGTGTTGTGTCTCCTCGTTGGCTTTTGTCCTCGTTTTTTTTTGCGCTGCCAAGTATGAACCTTCCCGTGCCTAAACATTCTAAGCAAAATCTATCCCACGCAGTACGAGAGCGAATGCCCGTGGTGTGGAGATAAACCAACTCTATACCATATCACATGAGCTTGTCAGAAGGTATACGAGCTAACCACAATAGAAAACCCGAGGGCGGAACAGTGGGAGACGATGCTTTCCAGCGACATCCTGCAAGTCCAGCAAGGACCAGTAAGGCGTGCTCGCAAGGCAGCTACCCTCAGCGGAGCCCTGGAGTAGGGGAACCGACCCTGAGACGAAGATGGAAGACTCCATCTGAAACCGCAAAAAAACGAGTAAAACAAAGCGAAATAAACGTTTTTCTTCATCATCATGGGGATCTTTAACGTGCACTGACAACGCACAGCACACGGTTGCCTTCGCGTCTGGCCTCTATAGAAACGCGGCCGCCGCGGCCGCGTTTCAACCCAGGAGCTCCGGTTCAGTAGCCGAGCGCCCTCACCACTGAGCCACCGCGGCGGATAGTACTAGTACTTCTCACGTGTGCTTACGGTAACTCTGTACGTACGAGAAACTAAAACTGCCTACTGTCTAATGCCTCATGCATCATTACAAAGACGAAAAAACGCACCTAAAAATTAGATGTCTATATTCCTTTAACTGTAAATACCGCATATAATATCGACTCCGGAAGTATACTTACCTTCGACAGGTAGACATCAAATGTAGCCAAGTTACAGCACGAACTCTTACTTCATGCGCCCACTGGAGAAGAGGTGCCAGCGGTGTAACACAGCAGTCTACAAAAATGTTGACATGACGAATTCCACCAAAGTCCAAGAGCTGGTACTATGGCTTAAAAACAGCCCACAAAAGGAGACATCATCTGACCTCAAATACCGGGTGGTCTTGAAGCAAACCAGGCCATGAATCATCATAGGCGCTACAATTACGGATTCCAATCACCGCCTGTTCACTGTGCGCAACCTTTCTCTCTGACGTGCCAGCTGTGTAAGCACAATCCGTATTACTCGGCTATGTCCAGTTCGAGACTGCACGCACACCATGTTGGATTGCGGGCGAAAAACCACGATAGCTTTGAAGCTGCGTTCGCTGAAGCGGCGACAGGTGAGATGGATCTTCAGTTCCGAACAAAAACCCGCTCGTATCACGTCTGTAAGCTTATCTGCTGTGGGCAGTGGCGCTGCTGAATCATTAAGCAAATATTGCGATGAACGGAAATAATCGTCGCCATTCCTTTGATAAACAGAGCCTGTGCGTTTCTTGCAACACCGCGAGGTTCGCAAAGTGTTGGAGATAATTGCAGCCCCGATAATGTCTACCCTATTGTTCTAAGCCACCCGCAAGAACAGTGCAGTCGAACAGGTCACGTCTTCACTGTAAATGAGACATATATAATGGCAGATGGTATAGGACAAGCTTAAAAACGCGGTCACCACGTCTTCGCAGAACAAGCGCAACACAATTGGGGAAACAATCGCGGACCATTTCTTCTAATGCAGGATGTCTCTTACTACTAGCATCCCGCACTGTCGTGTTCCGTTCGGAAAAACATTTATGAGATGAAACAAACCGGCATTCATCATGTTATGAGAAATTGGCCTATAATGGCGTTTGCCTTTCGAAGTCCCAAATGGGACTAGGGTAAGCAATCCACCGGAGGAACCTAAGAGGTCTGGCTGCATGGATAGTTCACAATTGGCATTTCGGTTGCCATCTTCTGAGTTTAAAGCCTGGCTTCCATAGCGTAGGCTCGAGCGGGCAGCAATAAGCATACAAGAAAAACGCGCAGGGTTTCGCTGCGCCTGCACTCTCAAACATGGTGGCCACTGTGACAACGATGCAAAACCATGAAGCAAAAAAAAAAAAAAACTCAGGAGGGATTCTCAAAGGACAGTTTTGAAGCCTAGTGAAAGATAAAAATTAAAAGGAGGAAATCGGCCCTCACGTGACAGCCTGTAAAGCAGTTAACTGTCCAGGGCACGACCGACTGCAACGTGCCTGGAGAGCAGGAGAGAATGCTTAAAAAGGAACGGTTTCAAGAGGATTTCCCTGCTAAAGGCTGGTGCATAACGCAGCGCTCCATCTTGGGTATTATTTTCCTCCACAGTGCGAACTGTGTATCTGCTTTTTTTGGTGTCAGTGACTTGCTTTCTTTGACTAATTTATACTAACGCAATTTGCCAACGTAATCAACGCCACCACAAAAGAATGTTATGCCCGTATTCTTTCTAATTTTGCTGATAATTGGTTAAGTTTATTCTAGTTCTAGCTATACGAGCTTCATCGGCTAAAGAACGCACGTCACCTGCAAGCATTATGAACTTTGTTTATATAGAGTTACGGTCACCGTGGTTACGGTATTACAGCAAATCTAGCTTTACTTGGTGTGTGGCGCCATCTGTGTTATGAGCTATAAACTACGACACAAAAAGGTACATTTGCACAAGAGCAGAAGATGACGCCACCGTAGAGAGCAGAGGCAGGGTGCAGCGAAGAGGAAAGCGTTAGCGAAACTGTCGCCTCTCAGTGTGGACGAAGATAAAGAGGGTGCTTAGAGAGCGACGGCGCCATGGCGAACAAAAGGAAACGAGATATGCAGGCAGACTTTGGCTTCGCACACAAATGCCCATCTCATTTGGTTGAATTCCCGGCACAGTCGGCAATACCCCCAAGAGGGCATACCAGTGGCATGCGGACGATTCTCCATTTTTTCGCGCAGACCGTTTGATCCAGCTATAACATGATATTTTTCAAAAGAGACACATCGTCCGTCGCGATAGACAATAGTTGGTCGCTTTTGGAAGTTGCATAACGTAGTTTTTAAGTTAATAAACAAAGTGATTGATATATAGAGATCGATTAATTAGTTGATGAAGATATTGATTTATTAATGGTAACTTTTATTTTGAGTCCATATCAATGGCCTACTTGTAATTATTGCAGACTCCTGGTTAATCCTGGGAAAATAGCCGGCAGAAGCGCTTGTAAGGTACTATTACGTGGCTTCTCTTTACCGGCAGCTGCAAGGTAATTCTTCACTCTGAAAAAAAAAACACGGCATTGCTAACATTTCTAGACAGTGCCAAGATGAGCTGGATGGTTCGCCTCTACCGGGCTCCTGCATTATAAGGCCCAGGCCTACACGAAACACATCGTCATTATGAAACCAAATTCTAGAGTCAAGAACGTCAACATCAAAAACAAACAGTTCAGTCCTGAACAAATAAGTCCGACGGAAACTGATGCGCCAGAACAGGCAGGGCCACCTACTTAGAGCTCCTGGACCCACCACCCGCAATCTCGACCGACTTGTGCATCTGCTTAACTTCACTTCCGTCTCTTGCGGATCCTTTCGGGCATATCGAGGACTCCCAGGAAAGCATAACCACAGCTGACTCTGCGTAGAACTACGCCGATATAGGCTGTAGGCCAGCCATTCCACGTGTCCGGGCTGCCCATTGCGTCAGCGAGTACGAATTCCTGCACTCCCTATCACGGTATCATATTGGAACTAAGTTATCTGCCGGAATGAAGGTATGCGTGCAGATACGGGGTGCAGCTGCATCGACGCAATCACAAAAGAATGTTTTAACGAACGTTGTCGATATCGGGCGTATGCCGCAAGGTAAACTTCTTTCACCCGCGCTATTCACTCAGATAATCACAAGGCTTCCTACGTTTCTTGCAATTATTTCATCCTTGCATTGCACCTTCCACGCTATATTAACCGTAAGGTGGGCCACAAGACCAGCTGGTAAGCAGAAACACACTTGATATTTCTCATGTTTCGCGGGCATGTAGGCATGTCTAAACAAAAATAAGTACGTCATGAATGTCAGCGGCTTGCACAAAAAGGCTGAAGCGAGGGACAAACATATCAGCATTAACACGTCAGCCCAACTCATTTGGCGCGAATCCTCTATATGAATCCTGGGCGCGTAGCACAATAAAGAGAGGTTTGTAAGTTTGAAACGAAAGGACCTTCCTTACCTTATCCACCACCAGCGGTGTGTTACGTGGAGAGAGAGTGCACCCACTTGTCACGGTAGATATCGACTCCTGCAAAACGTAAGCCTACAGCTACCACGTGCTCAGCCGCAAGAAGTCGAAACACCTCTAGAACTTCCACCACGAAGTCATCCATATCGTCGACAGCCCACCAAAACATGCGCCCCTCAAAGAGCTGGGTCCGCCTGGCGGCGGCTTCTGGCGATCGCAGAGCAAGCGAACCTTGCGCAGATGGGCCGCCTTTGCTACAGTACACCCGGACTCCAATGCTTGGAATAAGTTCCGTTAGCACCGAACCCTGAAGCTCAAGCCCTTCGCCAAGGCGCACTGCCGGAACCTCTCATATAAAACCCCGTCTACCAGCAGCACGGGTTTAAATAATTCGGCAGAGACTGTGTCCCTCCCAACCGGATTAGACACCAAAATAAATACAATTTCCAAACATGTCAGGACACTTGAATTGTCTTCATCCGCTCGAAAGACAGCTGCCCTCGCCGTAGCACTCATGGACATTGGCGCTGTTGTGCTTGTGCCACCGGCATCGTGAACAGAGTCGGATCAGGATCGATGCTGCCGGACACGGGTTAGCGAGAGCCAGAGTGTGCTGAAGGGGGCCGTGCATTTTGTTTTACTTACATACAGCAGTTCTCAAAAAGCACTGGCAGCCTGCTATCCGGCTGGTTTTACACAGTTTGGTGCCCTTAGATCCTTAGCTGGGGAATGTAGCTACTTTACGATTGTCCGATTGGCTGGAAAATCTCGCTTTCTTACATAGCCGCCTACAGCGGGAGGCTTAACCGGAGCTCTCTCAGAGCTTTTCCGGCGGCAAGGGTAGCTCTTCCGACAGCGATGGCGATGATGCTACAGTACAGCCACTTTTGGAGGCGACGGAGGTTCACCACCAGGTAAAGCTGGTTACCCTGGAACCGGGCGTTGGCCAGGGTCAACTGGAAGCATCATTCCAAGGAAGGTCGCTGCTTTTGAAGAGATCGTCGTTATGATTCGTGCGAAAAGACGGCTTCCTCCACCGGCCGCAGCCGTTCTTAGTACACGAAAAATTGGGGGCCTTCGTTTTCCCCTGGCCCGTGGGATAACGCAATTTCGCGCTATTGTGGGCGCCCCGCCGAAGGAGCTTATAGGCCGATGGAAGGCGGTAAAGGTCCCTGGGCTAACTTTTGGCAATGCGGCGTCGCACGAGAAAGTATACAGAGAAGTTATACTGCCCAAGCTCTATCAATCAGAGACACACAGAAAGGACAAACACGAGACGATAGACAGCGGTTGTCCACAATGCTGTGGGCAGTCTCGTATTAAGTTTTTTTAGTGTGTTTCCGATAGCACTGTATGGTTCTTGATGCTTCCGAACCAATCAGCCCACCGAAAATGTCAATGACGAATATTTTCCAGTTGTTAGGGCGTAGGTGAAAGAAGACGTGAAAAAGAAAACAGTGACGTTACAAACCTGGGATGACATGATTAGCTAATGACAAATGACAATGGTGCACTGCCGAACATAATCTGGGGTCACGTGGGCGTTTGACTTGGTCCAGTTGGGGCCGGCGGTGGAGGGGCCTGGCACATCTAACACTCTCACTCTTTTCTACCGAGGGCAGGCGAAAAATGTATTTGCAACAGACGTGTTTCGTCATTGGTTCTTGCCTGCGTGTGATAGTATTGGGCTCGCCTTCAGTGTTCGCGTGCGTCGAGTACATAGTGCGCGTTCTTTAGTGTCAAATACAAGACCATGAACAGATTTTCCGGCGAAGTAACGTTCCGAGTACTTCAAGCCGACAGGCTAAGATAGACGACACTTCTAGGTTTCACATTTTCATAGACAGAAATGTGTTACATAAATGAATGGTTTGGTAAACTGGTACAGGAGGAGGCCCCAAAGCAAAGCTGTTAGGGGACCTCCTACTACAAAATGCCCGTATAAACAAAAAAAAATAGACAGGAAAGAGTAATGCAGAGGAATTCACCGGTAGAGGAGAGAGGATGAACGAGGTCTTTTTCTCAAGCAGCCACGGTCACCCGTAGCACTTGACGATAATTCGTCCCCCTTCGCCGTCTTTCCAGGCTGCTTATCGGTCAAACGCCATCGCCAAGCCCTCATACGCTGGATCACGCCATACAACGATGGCAGCTATTGGACAAGGGTGAAGTGTTTTGCACGGGGAGAATGACCCACACTGAAGAGCCCACAAACTGAGCGAGATAAGAGCTAGTTTTGACTGTGTAAACTCGGAAAAGCCTCGCCGCCCTCTGATCGTGCCGTCTATTGGAGGGCCACAACTGAGAACCAACCAATGCCTGCGCGTGGAGCGCTCTTCACTCCACTGCGTTCTGCCCAGAGCCAGGTCTTGTCTGAGCAAGAGCTTGATGCGCGCAAATAAAAAAAATGCAGCAAATAACAAATAACAAAGTAAACAAAAAGTTGCTGGCCAGTGGCGCCGCCGTGACCAGACCGGCTGTGTCTGTGATTGGTCGTTCGCTTCACCACCTGCTGCTGTTTCCGTCGTCGCTTCGCACTGACGTCACGACGAAATTAAATGATTATGAAACAGACTGTTACAGAATACGGCCCCAGGTTGTTTTAACTGAGCACTTGTATGGCTCGTACATAACCACCACACTTTTGGATTTTTTTTTATTTTCTTATGCACTTCTTGTCGGGCCTGATGTAAGGCGCATAGCGCGTTTTCCTAGGGTTAGTATTGTGTTCCTTAACCTCTAAGATAAAGGGAGCGCAATAGCCTACTGGGATAAAATATCCAAGAGATTACTGCAGAGTATTTTGTCGAAAATGTCGTGACGCACAACTGTTTCACATGCTGTCAAAACAACTGTGTACAGCTCTCTGCCCAGTTCGGTTAGAACTCAACAATTCTTACAGGTTTAGTGCAAATATTCTCACTTCATTTCAGTTGACTCAAGAATAGCAATACCAAAAGAGCGAACAGTAATGACACTTCATAAGATGTTTCGTGTTGTACTTAATCTTCGTGTACCGTCAGCGTACACGTCAGAGCGAGAAACTGTGCACCTCATACTGGCCTTCAAACACAGTAATGAATCATGCAATGCGTGGTCATTGCAGGAATAACATCACCATAACCTTGAATTTGTGTTTCACCCTAATTCTTATCGTATCTCAGCACTTACTGAGGAAGGTCCAAGCCCCCGGGATCACTCGGACATGTTTCGGTAGGTCAGTAACAGAGATAAAAAATGGTCCTAAGAAGGGATTCGGTATATTCTACAGGCTCTGGAAAATAAATTCCTGCAAACTGCTCCACTAAGTTATTAACGCCGCCTGAAAAGAAGCCTGATTAGCGCAGCCTTATAAACAGCCACTTCAGCCGCCGCTGTAGCTGAGTGGTTATGGCGCTCGGCTGCTGGCCCGAAAGACGCGGGTTCGATCCTAGCCGCGGAGGTCGAATTTCGATGAAGGCGAAATTCTAGAGGCCCGTGCACTGTGCGACAAGTTAAACAGCCCCAGGTAGTCGAAATTTCCGGAGCCCTTCACTAGGGCGTCTCTCATAGCCTGAGTCGTTTTGGGACGTTAAACCCTTATAAACCAAGCCTTATAAACAGCAACTTGAATGTCTTAAACCTGAATATCTTAAACAGCAAGGGCTGTTGCTATCCGTGGAGTTTATCTGGTTATTGAGTCGTTTTTTTTTCCTAGTAGAAGACTCCTATCTCTCACGAAGTCTCGTGGAGGAGGTCAAATGTCGGCGCAATGCGACGCCAGTACTGAAGTCGCCATAATGCGCACAATCGCACTTGCCTGGCTAGGGAAGCCAATCCTACGACCGGTGTGCTGGGTAATATAGGCTCAGAGTATTTGTTGACGAGTGGCGAATACCTAATACTACGTTGAGAATAACCAACTCATACAGAGATTTGCGCTCTAACGGGGCTTTAGAAAGGATGGAAGCATATCAAAGGCCACTTTCTGTAATCGTTGTGAAGGTTATCAGCTGCTTTCAATTCAGTAAGGCACAGAAGCTTCTCAGGCCATGCCGCTATTCTAACTGTTAGACTCCACAGAATTACCGTGGAAAACGTGACAGCAACGTATACGGGCCTTTTCGTCAAAATTTCACGATATATTGTTCTGCTATTAAATGAGTGATGTGTACCGCCATCTTCTGTGGTGGCGCGAACCAACTACACCAAACACCCTACTAAACACGTATGCGCTTGCATTGCACCCATGACCGCGTTAGCAAAGGAACTTTTCAATCACGCACCGCGTGCACCGGTTCACGCTTCTACGACACGCAACACATATTACACATATTGAGTGTAAAGGTATTAAATAGTGGACAGGGCACTATGCCATAGATTGGAAGAGGCGAACATTTTATTTGACGCATGAAATTTTTCTCTTTATGCATAAGCAACGAGGGACGTCTATAAAAAGACGATTCCGTTATCAACCCGTGTCCCTTCACAATTACGCGTTAAACTGACACCTTCGAACTGCCGTAGCCTACTTGCGGTCACTGCTAGGTGACAGCACATGCATTCCGCGCGGAGCACTCGTGGCTGGCGAGGAATCAACCTTGGGAAGCATCGAAGACAAAAGAAGAGCAGCTGAAGGAAGGGTAGGCGGCTTTCGACAACGACAGGCTCCGCCGCTGCTCCCCCCTTTGTGGGCGTCATCTCGGGCGGGGTCCTCGATTTCCGGAAGCTCCTGCCGCTCGTCCTCTGATGAATCGCCTCGAGGGTGCCGTAGTTTAGCGACTGTGAGCTCAGGGCACTCGATGACTGTCGGTACCAAGGCACCATCATCCGAATCCTTCCAGTCTCCGGGGTCGAATGGCTGCGCCGCAGCGCTGGAGTGACTAGGTGGACCATCTGGAGGGCACAGCCGTAAGGTGGTGCGCTGTGACGGCTTGACTACTTCGCCTGCAGGTAGATTTTCCGAGTAGCCTTCGGTCGGTATTTCTGCATCAAAAAAAGAAGTGCCTCTGAGCCCGTACACAGCCTCGGTCAAGAGTCTACGGGGTAGATTCTTTGCTGCTGACGCATGCAGTAGTACGGTCACGGCTCTCTCATGCATCCGAAGATAAGTTGAGGCGAGAGTTCTAACAGTTAGAAAATTGAGAGCTTGGGAAGGGCCGTAAGTATTTTTCTATACGGATTCTTCTTTCCTTCCATCAGGTGAATGATCGTCAACAAGGCCAAGCCCACTGCAGCACAAATCCTCAATGTCTACCTCCCTTTGTTCTGTCCCTTCCCTTGGTACCCCTTTTGTCACCCTAAGAGTTTATCGGTCCTCTGTTCCCGCGTGCCATGTTTTACTGAAGTCCATTCAGTTCAGTTATCTTCACCTACGATATCATTCGCTTGATGTCCGTTCCGCCTTGCTTCATGTCTCGTGACGCTACAGTTATCGCGTCTTTTTCGACTACTCACTGCAGACTCTTGAGTTTTAATCTTCAACTTTTTCGCCAGGCCTCTAGTTTCGATGTTCTACGAGCAATCGTAAGCTAAATGGGTTAGGTGTATTTCTTCTGAGACACTTCGGTACGTTTTCCGTGTAAACATGCACATACAAAGTCCCCCTCGCGTCCAGAATTGTTGGAGCAGAGATGATTGAAGTGGTATATACTCAAAGGAGAATCGGGATGGCAGTCCTTAATTCCCACGCGTTATTGGCGGCTTGAGAACAGTTAGGCTAAGCCGGCTACCTATTGACATGCTGGCTATACAAACAGACGCCCAGTAGCACCAGTTGTGAGCTTACTTTAACCTAAGCACGGTCTCTCGTGGAAATTCGCCTCAAGCTCTTCTTGAAAATCTTGGAGTATAGATTGAATAGCTCTGAAGTGAGTGCAAGTAATGTTTATGTGATATCGTTTTCAAGTGTTAAGCCTTACCCTTCTCGCCTTCTCCACGTGTCGAGGTCAGGCCGACATCGCAGAGCTTCCGGGCATCCGCCATCCGAAAGCCGAAAACACCCCCAAAGACGCCGGCACTTAAGCCTCCTCGGTGCCTTGTACTGCCACGGTGAAGCAGCCTGATTTCGTGGCGGGAGCGGTAAAAAAAAGGACAGCGTCTTTTCTTGTTTTGCGCGCGACCACCTTTACTACTACTTCTTCCTATCCTGAAACATACTTGCTTAAGCCATCGATGCCCGTAGCATAGCATTTAGCGATGAGCATGCCCCAGCCTTCAGTTTCCTAAAGCTTCGAGCTGAAAGAAGGCACCTGTCGAGCATATTTGCGTAAGACAGCTTATACGTATCTGGAAATTCCGAATACTTTTTTTTTCTCATTTCACAGTGTTCAAAGAGAGGGCAGGCAATTGTCCTACCCCTCTGCTGATTCAATTTTACTTCGATACAATAGCTAACGAAACTAGCTAATATTGCGCAAACCTGAGAAGCGTGTGCAACTTAGGATTGCATTCTTAAAATGAGGAGACGCGTATCTTTCTTCTTTAAGTGCGAAAACAGTAGTAGTGTCACAGTTCAAAAATACTGGTGCCTGTATGCTGTATGCAGCCTTCAATCAACGTAAGAACCACCCACTGGTCCCACCCTCCCTGCTGCATCGTCTTAGGTAGAGGGCTGTCCACACATCCACCGCCACTCACTATTCCCCTCCCCATTCCACCCGTGCCCACTTTCACATTGCAGAGGAGTCATCCACTACTCATCCATCAAATCCTACCCTCCAATAGCACCACCCCTGCCCTCCTCAAGGCTTCCATCGACTAGAAGCCCACGCATCGCCGAACAAAAAAGCGACAGGGACTTTTAATTCAAGGGCACAACAGAAAATCAAGCTACCCTGAATCCAGAGGCGTCCACCTTCATCATGCAGAAAAGTTCTGTCGCGTGTGTGAATTCTTGGCTTAAAAAAAGCATTCGTTAGAGCAAAATCAGCAGCAATCATCGAGGGCAAATCCGACTGTAGCGTCAGATGTCTGATCCTCCTTTAATTTCTTTTGACAACGGATATCTATGATAATCCTGAAACCCGATAGAGATGCAGAACAAGATTAAACACCCAAGTACAAATTGAATGTACTGGAGTTCCGCTTTCAAATCCAGCCTTCTTAGTGATACTGGTGTGTTTTGCTGCCTAATAAGCATCAACATAGCCAGAATGCGACACTCTGTCGCTTCTTTACACAGAACACAAGTCCGAAGGAGTTTTCCTGAATGTCGGTTTAAGGTCTACCAACTCATCCAACAATTTAACGTATAGCAACAATTTATACAATGATTCTAACACTTCGGATTGTATACGGCACTTCTTTTACAGCACGTCGTATACAGCACAACTGACCTACCTCCTCAGGAACACGCTCACAAGGATTGGCACCAACAAGATGGCCATCCGCGAAGGCTCGGCGTCCCGAAGCCAGTCATCGGCGGAAAGGGCCCGGGCGATGGCCTCCAGTCGGCGCCGCCAGCGGATGCTTCTCAGGACCGCCATGAACCTCTCGTGCAATGTGGCCCCGGGGATGCGGGCCACACGGGACACGCTCTCTGGCCGTGCCCGTGAGGACATGCCCAGGTAGAGGGCCCAGGACCGGTCTAGAAATTTCGCTTCCAACAGCGCGTTAAGAAAGCGATCGTGGAGGGTCCTTCCGTGACGTTGCGTGGCAGCTGGCATGGAAAAGAAATAAAACGAGGAATAATCGAGGACTTCTTTTCTTTCGTATTTTGTCTCATTTCTGTGCTTGCTTTCGCTATGAGACGAACAACAATATAAGAAAATATTTTTACGCCATTTAGTGTGACATCTTTCCAAGAAATATATGGCTGGAATATGGCCCCACTCTTGTTTGTGATGGCCATAAAATCTTGCGTTGACCGGCTAAATAAACGCATTTTCCAAGAGGATGTACTGAGCCACGAAGGTCCTGTAGACATGACTCGGTGTGCTTTTAGGTGGCTTGTGCGTACGTATGGCGTAGTATGGTACGTGGAGATTAAATACATGAAAGGTTACTTATGAGAAAACACGCAATAAATGTCTCACGCTCGGGAAACACTGAATTGCACCGTGAGGGAAAGTATGCAATAAGGGATGAAAGAAGCAAAAAATAAAGAGGCACCTTATTAAACAGCTATTGAATAATTTTAAGCACAAGGAATTTTTTAACCTGCATTGTCATCACACAGCTCACAGGCGGGGTTCCCATTTTTACCCATTTCTTACGATATGCACCATACATAAGTACTGAAATAATTTCGACAACCGACTACTCTTTTAACGTGAACCGACACTGCGCAGTACACGAACGGTTGTTGCATTTTGTTTCCATGGAAATGTGGTCACTCTTTCAGGGGCTCGATCGCCCGACCTTGTGTGCTGCAGATGAAAGCCATGACCACTGAGTCACTGTGGTGAGTTCGACTCGGCCACATTTCGGTCAAGACGAAATACAACCACGGTTTGCATATGCGGTTTTGATCCACGTCAAAAACACCGACAGGAGGTCCAAGACACACTGGACCCCTCCTCTTCGTAGTGCCTTGTAGTCCCGAATCTACCTTTTCAACCTATAAACGCATCATTTTTAAATCCTTGTACAGCTTGAACGTGCCGTTACAATGTTGGAAAGCTGCCTGACCACCTTGCTCAACACTTCAGGCATTCACAGGTACGATAGAAGAGTAACGTAAAACTCACTCGTCACGCTCGAGGAACTACGCTGTGTGCTGTGTCCTAGAACGCCAGCATTTGGCGTGGTCTGATTGCCGGCTAGCCAAATGATCGCATCAATCCAGTCCAGGATTCTAACGACGTCGGCGCTTTCCATGTTGCTGATGACAGACCAGACAGCGAAGCCGCACAGGACGAAGCCGAGGCCGGGGAGGACTTTAAGCAACGGGGCCATCGCAAGCTCACGTTTCTTCTTCTTTCTTTTGGTTCACGCGGTTTGGGTGTGGGACTACATCAGTAAACCAGGGGTCAACGCTGACAGCTCGAGATGCCTTGGCATTGTGCGGTGCCTGGGGACAAATAAAATAATTACAGAAAATAAATCCATAAAATTATATTTAAAATAAAGACTGCCCCAGTCTCAAACAAGGCCAAGCCCCTAACCTTCCTCCCCCTTTCGGAATTGAGGAAAACGGACCAGGTTATGTCATCCGAATTTAGCACAAGTAATGAAAGACAGAAACGATAGTTTAGAGACCCTAAATAAAGACTGCGGGGAACCATTGTAGTAAAATTGTAGTAGAATGGGTTTGTGTTCCCGGCGTCTTCTCGGTGCGCCTTAAGGGCTTTTTCCCCTGGAAGGCCAGAAACACGCAGTGATCGCGAAAATCCTCGGCCCAACTTCTCCTCTTTGATGTCGGGTGTAGCTATCTTTCATGTGTGCTTAATCTCACTAGCAGGTACGCGCCACTTACGAAGGGCACAACAACAACAAATGAGGAGAACAAAACTGATACTGCATTGTTCTTGTTAGAGGTCGGAGCTGGCGAATAAAGACAAGATGGAGATTGGAACCAGATTTATGCACTCTGCTACGTGTAAGTTCTCACTGTTCTCTTCGCTTCGCAATTGCACATGCGCGTTGATGATGATGATGATGATGATGATGATGATGATGATGATCTCAGGCTTCACGGCACATACCCACGGCAGGGGGTTGGTCAGGGTGCATTGCGGAGGCAAACGCACTCATGAACAAGGAATAGAGTATTTGAATAATTTTGTTTCTTAGAGTACAATTTGTACAAAAATTGAAAAAAAAACTGGAAAGAGTTGTGGATTCTTGTTCCAGCACAGCAGTCTACCTGATGCATTTATATACTCGTGAATATAAGCGCACACTGGTTTCAGTGCATATCCCTTGTGTCTCCGGGACGCAAGCTCACGCTCACATTCTCTTTGGCTACCATCTGTTGACCATATCTGGAGCCGGTCCATCAGACTCAAATCGCATAATGCACGGAATACCTTGCATTCATTGTGCACTTCATACTCCATACTGTAAATGGGGCGTACTTTAATCTCGGAACACAGAGCAAGCAACAATATTATATTCCGCTCGTCCGCCAAGAACAAAAAGCTGTTAATAGGGTGGAACTTTGGGCTTCTTGGTGCATCACTTTTGAATAAGACATAGCGCATGAAGACAGGACAGTGCATAGACAACACAGGACGAGCGCTAAAGTCGCACCTGTCGCCAGCACTCCGCCTTGGTGATCTTAGCAACTCTTTTCCAGTGACCTACCGACGGGCTGAAAGAACCGAAGAGCGAAGACACCTCCTGAAGGAAGAAGTTCTTACGCAGGCAGAAGGCGAAATACCTTGCTCTGCATGTCGTAAAGGCTATGAGGCTGGAGCACAGCACGCACTGTTCCTCCGGCGAACGCACATACATAAAAGAGCCCGATGTAGAAGAAATGAATCTAATAGGATGGAACTTTGGGATTGTTGGTGCATCACTTTTGAATATGACATAGCGCATGAAGACAGGACAGTACACAAACAAGCCCAAAGTTCCATCCTATTAAGATTCATTTCTTCTACATCGGGCTCTTTTATGTATGTGCATTCGCCAGAGGAACAGTGCGTGCAGTGCTCCAGCCTCATAGCCTTTACGACGTGCAGAGCAAGGTATTTCGCCTTGTGCCTGTGTAAGAGCTTCTGCCCTCAGGAGGTTTCTTCGCTCTTCGGTTCTTTCAGCCCGTCGGTAGGTCACTGGAAAAGAGTTGCTAAGATCGCCAAGGCGGAGTGCTAGCGACAGGTGCGACTTTAGCGATCTTCCTGTGTTGTCTATGCACTGTCCTGTCTTCATGCGGTATGTCGTATTTAAAAAGCTGTTGTCGCTTCACAATGCTTAAACCGTTGTTCATTTTTAGTGGACTAATAAATGTAATTAACGACGAGAAAATTATATTACTTCTGGTGATAGACAGGCGGCATGGCAAGGGGTAAGATAATTGTTTATTCCTACAGTGCTTTTTAAGGTTTCCAATTCTAAAGTGGTTTTCGTGTATATTCCTGAAAAAAAATCGCTGTGGTTTAGCTCTGGTCAAACCTGGAGTGACGCGATAGGTACAGCTGGCCGAGTGGAACTCGCTCAGTCGAATTGAAAAGTCGGTCTTGCGCAGCTCCGTTTCGCTGGGCGTTCCTTCATCTTCATCCCTGGACGTGGATTCACTCTCTCCCCTCTCCCCCTCTCCACTTCCCCTCCACCCCACTTGACACGGCGCATGCCTACAGCTGTTGCAGCTAGGTTCCGCCGGCGTGCCGCGCCGCCGGCAGCAGCATCTGCTCCGCACCACGTGACCAACCACGTGACCAGCCACGGCGCCACCACGGAGCACAGGGGTGTCACGCTGAAGGCTCGAAAAGTTGGCGCAGTGTAGCTCTTGCTACAAAAACCACCCTCCCAGGACGGTTACTACTGTATAAGGTGGTATACAGCGACAGCTGTTGAGTTATTTTCATTTAGTGATATACAGTGGTAAACAAATTGAAAGTGACTTACATATATGTGCAGTTATAGAACGCTCAGTGTATTTTTCAAAAGAACTCGCTCTTCAAGTACAACTTCTCTCCACGTCCCGTGTAGTCATGAAAGAAGCCCTGAGAAGAGGCTGGAGATGTTTGGTTTATGAGGATTTAACTTCGCAAAGCACCTAAGACTATGAGGAACGCCGTGTTCGAGGTGTTGGACCATTTCCTGATTCTACAAGATGTCTGCGCATGTAATTAGAGAGGTCTACACAGCACTGGAAGCAGTTGCGACGGAGAGAAACTACGCTCTTGTACGTCACAGGTTTCGGACCACTCAGTGTGGTTGGTTCTAAGAGGTGTTCTAGTGACGTCGTCTGTGGCGTCAGTACAACACTCTTCGTGCTCCTTCCATGGTAACCTCGCTCTGCTTACGCCTACTACTACAGCGACGCGCAACTAAAGAAATCGGGCATTTAAGAGCTATCGCCGAAAAAAAAAGTTTGCAATGTCGTTTTCGTCACGAGTTAGTACATTCCGTTGCTAAATATATTCGGCATTTTTTATTCAGTAGTACTCAAACATCCGCACCATGTTGCCAATGAGCCTAAGTACTTGCGCATACATCAAGTGGCCTCCCGGCCGACAATGATGCACCAGGCTGTACAGCGCAGCTAAACAAGTTAAACGGTGAAGCAAAGTAAATCACAGAAATCTGCTTTCTGGAGCTTAACGTCCTAAAGTGATTCAGGCTATGAGGGACGCCGTAGCGGAGTACGCCGGATAACATCGACCACCTGGGGTTCTTTAACGCGAACTTACACCGCACAGTACATGGACCTCTAGCATTTCGCTTCCATTGAGACCGACTCGGCCGCGATCGAACCCGCGTCTTTCGGGTGAGCAGCCGAGCGCCATAACCACTAAGCGAACGCGGAGGCTAAACAAAGAAATGAAACTGAAAACAGCATGGTTTCTTTAAATACGGCTAATTTCTGTGTTTTGCGAGTTCATTTCGTAGTTAGTACTTTTTGCTAGACACCAAGAGAATAGCCCACCGAGTCGATAATGAGGTCTGCATGTAATGATGGTTTCCGCGCAGCCAGGCCGACATACGAGGAGACGGCGTGGAGGAAGGACTGATGATCGAAAGCATGGTTCTGAAAGCAGCGAACTGAGCCACCATCTTCGATCACCTGCCGTTAAGTCCTGCAAATAAACATCCTATCATCCGCATTTCAACGTCAAGTAATTCATTTCAGCAAAAAAAATGATCGCTTCTGCATGTACAGGCCAGATCTCTAAAACTTGCAATACACGACTGCGACTTTAAAATCATTTGGCTGTCGTGTAGGATGTGTTGCGCTCCCCAGTCTAGAACTTCGGACGCAGGCCACGTGACGGTTTAGGGATTCCTAGAAATAAGTGTCCTTGAAGCCGGTTCAAATTTCTAGTTAGGTCTACGAAAGATCCAGAGAGTTCTTCGCCATATCGTCGTTAGAAGACTTTCCTGGATCTCCCAACGACCTCCAAGAGCCTTTAGTGGACGCCGCCTCCCTGTCCTCCTTGACACTTGTAGACGCCAATGGAACATCATCGGTCCCTATGGGAAGGGCGGTCGCCGTAGCTTCCACATCGGCGTCTGTCTCTGTGAACTCTTCTTCCGGGGTTGGCACCGACGCGCTTGGCTCGTGCTCTGGTGTCTCCATCGTCTCCTTAGGCTCGTGCTCCGGTGTCTGCATCGTCTCCTTAGGCTCGTGCTCCGGTGTCTCCATCGTCTCCTTGGGTTCGTGCTCTGGTGTCTCCATTGTCTCTTTAGGCTCCTGCTCTGGTGTCTCCGTCGTCTCCTGAGGCTCGTGCTCCGGTGTCTGCATCGTATCCTTAGGCTCGTGCTCCGGTGTCTGCATCGTCTCCTTAGGCTCGTGCTCCGGTGTCTCCATCGTTTCCTTAGGCTCGTGCTCTGGTGTCTCCATAGTTTCCTTAGGCTTGCTGAAAGTCGTCGGCAGGGTGAGGCTGCTGAAGGCAGTGGATTCTGCCTCAGTTCCGGCCGTCGCATTGCTGACGGAGGTGTCGTTGTCCGGCTCGCCCACCATGTCTTCGGCTTTCATGTGCAGCGTCAGTGTAATCATACCGAGCACGACCAGGGCCATGGCAAGTACACTCACGGGAAAGAACCAGACGTCACCCCTGTTGTGTGAGAATAAGATGGTAGGATTCGTGAGATTTGCATTGTCAGTAATGTAAATTTCGAAGCCATAATGCGTTCAGAATTACGGAACCAACGCACAGATAATTTGACATACTAAATGTATTTAATCTATTCCTCTTCTCTGATAGTAATAATTGATCGTGAAGCTGCCAAGAAGACCAGCGTACGGCGTAAGGAGTGAAGAAGGCATTGGTTATCTTTCGTATTTGCGGAACAATACATTAAATGCAATCGCCACAGCACCACTACCCGCAACGCGCTGACAAATTGTAGATGATGGCGTTGTGGCAATTTCAATTTAACCCGTTAAAGCCAAAATTATGAAGGAATCAAAGAAGTAAATCCCTAACTCCACAGTATGCTAGTTAACCTGCCTACATTCCAAAGTTTTTTTTAGCGCTGCCAAAACCTGACAAATAGATATGTCGACAGTCCGTAGCAATCAGGATTTTATCCATTTTGTGCAGCTAGTCGAGATAGTGTGAAATGCCATATCGAAGGCCTCGAACCAGCTGAAGGTCCCAAAGAAAATAAACAGTGTTTCGTCCCACAAATATCTTGATGTTTTCACCGCATTATCAGTCAGACAATCAGATACTGGGAATTGTAGGATTCGGGCTGTACGTCACACATTCGCGCCCTCTTTTTCATCACACAACTTGTTCATAGTGTTACCAAATATTTTGACAAGAAAGTGCTGGCTTCTGAGTATATGCTGACGTACTACTTTGCTCAAAGCTTCAAGTAGTAATGTGTACTTAGTGTTTAAACTGTTCGGAGCGATTTTGTAATGCTAGACAGTAGAGAGTTATACATACGGCGCGTTACTTTTTGGCCCTGAAGTGTCACCCCTGTACTGTAATTTGCATGGTCTGACTTTCAAGAGGGATATTTCAAACTTCTTTCAAGAGCCCATTATTCATTACAGCCGAAGTTTTTCCACAATTTTAAACTAAAGTAGCCCCCAGAATTCTGCCCATATATACGGACGAAAAAAAGCGGGGCATAGACAATTGTTGTGCGCCCATTTCCCCCAGCTGTTGTCCCCTCCCCACACCAGGAGGACCGCGAATAGCAAGCAGGCCTAGTTCGTGCCCACCCAAGTTATACAGCCTCAGATGAATCGCTCTAGAAAAAGCCCCCTTTCCGTTCTAAGCTTTGCAAAAATTTTGCAGTTCCTGGACAGACTAAAGGCAATTCATAGGCCGGTCTATTTAAGTTTTTGTACCCGACGCAGCCGCCATTGTACAGATGCACTTAAATCACGTCATCATCAACCAGCAGGCAAACGTGGGAGCCTTCGCCGACGGCGCTCAAGACCAAAGCCAATAGCCGACAGCCGACGTCATCACCCCCAAGAAGAACCCCCGTAACACAGGTAAAGTAGCTGCAGCAACAAATACTTAGTATTTAAATGGTTTTAGTCTCCTAACCTGGCTAATATATCAGAACAGCGGGAGAACACGCAGAGGACGTGAACCAGATTGATTCAAACACTGCGGTTAGAAGCATCAAAGACATTTTAGAATTTGCTGCACCACACTTTCAAAACATTCCTTGCTGGCACGCACTGTCGCCGAAGAGGTTAACTGAAAACATTTTATTCAGAAATGCTTCCCTGGACTCGCATGCCGTTAAAGTGTTTTCACGTATGCCCTCAAGACCTCACGAGTATTGTTGACAACGCTCCGGTCTCCACTTTGTAGTATTAAGAAAGCCGGCGTCATGACGGGTGTACACTACATACATGGCCGCGTAGATATAAGGACAGGTTATCCGTGTTACCTAGGTGAGCTTCGAACAAGCGAAATATAACCCAGAGGAAGAAATAGTTAACAAAGGAGCACAAGGAAGGAGCCTCGATAGCAACCATGGCGTCGAAGTGCATGTCTGCAGCACCTGAAGCAAGCATCTTGAGCATGTAGGTGCGATGTTCCGTCCGCTTAGTACTGCCGGATTGTTGAAGGCCCGCTCATACGTACAACTGAACAACCACTCACCACTCCCTGACGATGATGGGAGATGGTCGTCGCGTGAGCGAAAGGCTGCGGTCGGCGGGCAGAACCAAGGGCGGCAGCATGGGCCGGTTGAGGGGCTTGAAGAGCTCCGCTTGAGACGTAGGGGCTCCAGACTGACCTGGTATCAGAGAAGCCGTGCTGCCCGCTGTGATGTCCTGGCTTGAGCCGGTAGTAAGTTGCTGCGTCGCCGACTGTTCCTGGCTCGGCGTGGCCGAGGCTGCTTTTCCGGGGGACGATCCCTTGCCAGCGGGCTTTGCCTTGCTGCCTCCCTTGCCCTTCTTTCCTTTGGCCGGAGACTTCGCCTTCTTGCCCTTGGCCATGACTTAATCAGGGTGGATGTGGCGGCCGGTGACACCCAGTAGCCGTTGAAGCTCTTCTTCGTCTAATGCAGGGCACGTGCAGCATTTCGGAGGCTAGCATCGACTCGCACAGAACGGGCAGTTCGAGATCTTTGTATTCGCTGAAAAAAAAACAATACAAACGAAAAAAATATTAGAAATGAAGATAAATTTATAGGTGAAGTTAATCGGGCGGCAACCTCTAAAAGCTTAAAAGAACCAACTCATAAATCAAAACAGAAAATTAACTTGTAATAGGCCATGGGGATGGAAATATTACAAGTAAAGGTAGCTTTGGTTAATATGCTACCTTGTGCACTATGAAAACGTTCTCAGAAAACATGTAGCTGGCCTATTAATTGCATATTATACAATATAAGCCGCATGATTAAGAATACAAAACGGGGCAAAAACCACCTGTGAAGTAGAGAGATGACATTTCTTACTGCCACATAATTGCAGCTTTTTGAGATGCTAGTGTAAACAAAAATTTTGCTTACGGCACCTACCGAGTATTGTTTTTGGACACTTCCCTCAAGACAACACTACGCCATCTCTGAATCATGGTATCAATAATACGGGTGGTATGGCGCTAGCACAATGGAGACGAGAACGCATGAGTGTCAGGGGATGAAAGGACATCACTCTTTCATTCGAGCAACACATACGGTTTGCATACTGCAGCTTTGCCTGTGTACAAAACTGCCTCTGGCATGTGCTGAGTGAGTGCTAATAAAGGAAAACATATTGCAGCGTTCTCACTGCCTCAGTTACAGTATAAAGGGACCCACAGTAGCGAGTGTGTAAGTGATCACTAGCGTACCGCACGCTTTAAGGATATGCTCAAAGTAGGTTTGTGGCATGTGACCTGCTTCCTAACACAGGCGCCATAAAATAGTATTCCTAAATGTAGCTAGCTAAATAATTTTAAACAGATCCAAAAGGGTCAACAACGTGAAGAGGGCCAGCAAATGCGTTTCAAACTTTGGCGCACAACCTAAATTTCCAGGGCACTTGAAATTCCTGCGCATTTCTTTCATGTGCGGGCGCTGCAAGATGAACTACCAATTTGCCTATATTAAAAAAAAAACGATCAAACAGCCTACTTTCGATTTCTAAACACCATTCCGGCCAATTACGCCTGGTACTCTATTGGGCAGAATGCACAAGAATAAAATTGTGCACGTATTACGCAGGATTTTGTGTCCCATTCAGCAAATGCTAGCAGCGATACAACCTCTCAAACGGAAGTTGTACAACGTCACTCATTTCGCTGCTTTTGCCAGTGTATCGACGTCATCTTTCGGTGCGCGCATCGTAGTAGTATTTCATTGCCTTCGCAGCTTTCCCCCATGCGTGATATACATACGCAAGGCGTGTTTGGTGGAGCGATGAAATTTGTGAAACCTTTGTCGGTTCTGACTACAGTGTAATTTGTAGTGATACATATGCTCCCTGTGTGGCACCAAAGATCCATTAAGCTGTTTCATGCTAGAATACCGCAGAAGCTCAGGAGCAGTTGTGGTATCACTTGGCTGTATAAGTGCTGAGATAAGTTTGATAACGCTTTTTTCACATATTTTCTTTTGTCGTTGAGTGGACCCCTGGATGCGTTGTCAGTGTTCCTGCTTGCCACTCTGCTTTTGATGAGTCAGCCCTTATTAATTAGTATATGCTTGCGCTTTTGTGCTTAAGATATTTTTACCCATCCTATTTTTTTAAATGTAGCTAACATAGATAACCAAAAAAACGTTGGTCTGTTACAAATAATCTGCAACAATTCAATATTTCATCAGGCTGGATAAACAAGATGTATCTCCTAGTCGTAGTCATATAGCCGCATTAATAGAAGGCAACAGCCATCACCTTCGGCAAGTAATCTCCACAAACACATAGAATATTTATTTTAGATAACCCCAAGCCCGATGGCAATGAGGAGTACAGCACGAAAAAGATGCAACTAAAGAGGCAACAAAACCAGCAAAAGTAAAACAAATTACAAGGTAGGTTTAGAAATAAAATAGATAACACTCGTGAAAAAATGGATCCAAATGCAAATGTAAAGAAAACAAAGAAAAAAACTTCCTACAACTACGCAACAAAAAGAAGGAACTCAGAACACTAAAACTGTGCAAAAACTTTGAGATTACACTATAAGAAATGCGTAGTATGAGGCACAAAAACATTCACCCCACCAAAATGTAAACACAACACATTTAGGTGACAACCTCGTCAGATTGCTTCATTAAGTCCTAAAAACCCCTTGGGCAGCCACAGAAGTTTACCTCTTGATTTGTGTTTTAAATAAAGTATATAAAAAATCAATTAAATCGGCGAGCATGCCATCATTTTTATGCGATATTACAGGGAGCAAGGTTTAATCGCACGAAGCGAGGAGCATTTTAGTGCAACGGATGCTTATCAGTGACATGTTGCATGATTTGTAATCAGTCAGAAGCATCTCTTGGTGTGCGGTAATTAACCTTTCGCGGCTTTCGGCGCTTTCCGCAGCACAGTGTAATTTTCTAAAATGTAAAGATGAATTTCAAATTGGCTGTGCCCCTGTTCAATTTCTGAATTCTTGACTGGTTCGCTTCACCCGCCGCGGTGGCTCAGTGGTTAGGGCGCTCGACTACTGATCCGGAGTTCCCGGGTTCGAACCCGACCGCGGCGGCTGCGTTTTTATGCAGGAAAAACGCTAAGGCGCCCGTGTGCTGTGCGATGTCAGTGCACGTTAAAGATCCCCAGGCGGTCGAAATTATTCCGGAGCCCTCCACTACGGCACCTCTTCTTCCTTTCTTCTTTCACTCCATCCTTTATCCCTTCCCTTACGGCGCGGTTCAGGTGTCCAACGATATATGAGACAGATACTGCGCCATTTCCTTTCCCCAAAAACCAATTATTATTATTATTATGGTTCGCTTCGTGTTATTTTCAAAACAGAAGAAAACCAGTTCTTGGTCACTTCTTCAAGCTTATTTATGTTCGATCCTTCCCACCAAAACCTTTCTTGTGAAAGTAGATGTCCTTCTTCATTGTCACATTTTTCTATTTATTTATTATTTATTCGTTTATAAGAGCCTCAAAGGCTCCATTGAAGGATTATTAGATGAGGGGGCGGAACACTCAGCAGATGATTGTTTCGATGGATGATCTGAATGATGATGAGTCGAGTTGATTCAGTAAGGCATTTGGCAGGCCATTCCAGTCCCTTGCTGCAGAACAAAAAATGAAAAATGTGCAGATGTCCGGGCAGGGGAGGGGGCAGGTAAACGGCCTCCTCGTGGTTTGAGTGTTTCGAGATACGGTGGGTGGGGCTGGTAATTTATTTATGAAATGGGTGATAGTAGAACTTAAGAGACAGACACAGCCTGGCAATTTTTCGGCGCTTAGCTAAGGTTGTAAGGTTAGCATTACGCTTTAGTTCGGTGAAACTTATATCTCAAGAATAGGCCGAGAAGATTAATCTCGCAGCGCGATTCTGCACTGCTTCAAGACTAGTAGATAAGTTATTTTGATGGGGGTCCCAAACCGCGCTTGCATGTTCTAGCTTGAAACGAATAAGTGTTAAATAAGCAAGGGAGTTTATTGTTGGGGATGCTAGTCGCAGGGTCCGTCGAAAGTAACCAAGGATTTGGTTTGCATCGTTAGTAACGTGAACTACGTTGAAAGACAAGTCAAGATCGCGCGTTAAATTAATGCCTGAATAATTGTATGCTGTCACTGCTGCGGTTTCCGAATTGTCGATATGATGCTTTGAAGATCGTTGCAAAATACCGTTCATGGAATGACAAAGAATCGATCACAATCGATTTTTGTGATCACAATCGATCACAGTGTTATGTTTCTGATCGGTTTAGGATTAATGCATTTCCAGAATTGACGAGGGTTTGTGTGAAGCATTCCGGGTTGTGTAGGTGAAAAAAAAATGATTGTTTAGCTTTGTACACTTTTAAGTTAAAGGATTTTTCGGCTTCGTGATAATTACGCTACGCGCTAAGGTTTGTGGTTCTTTTGGCGGTTCGGAAGACTCCAAAGAATGCTTTGGAGTACAATCAACAAGAGTACTATTCAGAGTTCTCTCCTTTGTTGTGAACGATAGAAATACGACACATTTCTTTTCCCTGCCACTTTCTCTCTCCACTCCACCAATGATACAGCTCTGTCCAACGGCTACTCAGGCCAGGACAACCTGCGCCATAAGCTCATTGGTCAGCAAGACATCTATATTGTGACGACCCTACATGAACGTCAACAATAAGCCGTTATCGTGGAGAAGGTTTATTTTTACATTTATCGCTGTCAACACGATAAGGACGGAGGACGTGACCACACGGGGTGGAGAAATGAAGACGTCTGAAAGCGGAAGTGACGCTCAGAGTTCATTCACCTACCTGCCCTGCACGTCGTTTACAGGCTTCAAAAATTGCCGCCGCAGATATCCAAGTCTCAGAGAGCGAGAGATAGGTTTGTTTTAGAAAGAAGAAAGAGAGATCGGCCGAAGAGGTCCGGGATCTCCAGAGTAAATATACGCACAAAAGGACACTTCCAGCACTCAGTTCCCGTAAAGTTGAGGTTATAGCCATATTGCTTCGAGCCGAGGTCTCTTGCGCACCACTTCATCGAGTTTGTTCCATCGACCAAACGCTGTACTGGAAACATCGACTACTTCAGCAATCAGTACCAGCCCAGACCACTGCTACTGCTCACTGTCACACAATACTCGCAAGTCGGCAAGGACCTCTCGAAGCTCGTGCCTCCAGATCCCGAGAAGAGAACCGTAAACGGCAGAGGTAAGAGCACCAAGCTAGTGTACTGTCACTTGAGATCTGAAAGCGGATCATCAACATCGTTAAGCTGGAAAGGATGTGAAAGATGTTAGGCTTTGTGCGCTCTACGAAAGGCTACCTTACCAGAGATGGAAGGTATCATGCGCGCTCAGGGTCCTGTTTTTCTCCAGAGCCCCTGTCTTCTGCTCTCAGGTGTTAGAAGGGATGCGCTAAACTGCCGACTTGCGAAATGTGAGTGGAGCAAGCGCCAAGCTGTTCAGCGTGCTTTGATTGCTTTCAACGGCTAGACTTCTTCCAGTGCCTGATACTAAGTTATCATTTGGCAGATACTCTCGCAAGACTTTCCAATGCTTTTCTTGGCAGCTAAAATTATTGGCGACACCATGCGGATGGTAAAAAAATGCCTGTCGACTCTGAAGCAATGGTTGCTTAAACTATCTGCCTGCGGCTTTGCTACTCCTTTGTCCATCGTCTTGAAGTCAACGAGGCACAATTACTCAGAAGAGTACGCACTAGACCCCTTAGTGCTATAGCATCAATCGGCATCGCTAACGTAGCTTCCAGGACACTCCCATCATGGAAAAAGACTCCTTCTCCAAACTGCTGTCCAACGCATTAATTAGAAACCATAATCTTAGAGGCTTCTTCTTGATCAAGCAATCAGGACGATTGTAAGAGCTTTAAATATGTGCCTAGAGTTGTTCTACGAATTATCGCCTCGATAACTTTGTTGCAGAAACAAAATTCCTATGCTAAGGAAAGCCTATGTCCCTACGATGCCCATGATATTAATATACATTGCGCTGTATCCGACCTAAAACATACTGCGGTTGTTCCTACTCAATCAAACTGAAGAAGAAATGGCAATTTGTCTTGGTGCAATTTAAGGGCTAGGTTGTAAACTAGGAAGCGCAAAATACCGGACGACGGACAGAGTAAGGGACACAAAAAAACAGGTTCACGAGCGCTATGTCTTTGGGATAGACGCCAAACATTGTGTCATGTACACATAGCGCATGGCAAACACATGGAGTGCCGCGTTCATCGCTCAGGACTCTCAAATTGGCCTCTGGCATCTTTGTGCCTGCAGGAACTAAAAAAATGGACGCCAACTCCACAAGTGGCATGGACCGATCTGAGACGGGGCTGGCCTTCCAGGGCCTGGGGCCAAGTGTTGTCATGGTGGAAAACACGCCTCCTCAGCGGCCCCCGCTGAAGTTCCATGTCTCTCTGGTGCCCACAGTTGGACCACTCATTTTTGTTCCTCCAGTTATGATTGCACTGAAAATGCAGCCGGTCGTCGAGGGCGTGGCAGGAGTTTCTCGCGACCCAAAGACCGTTAGCACAGGTATACAGACGGACGACACCCACAAGACCGCAGAACCTTTTCACGTGGACTACGCTGGAGAACCGATGGAGGTTGACGAAGCATGTGAACTGGCCGACGTTGAGGAACGCATGGAGGTGGACGACGAGTATGTGTCCTAAACGCTGACTGTGAAGTAACGCTAAATGCAATGCGTTTTGGGTTTCTGTTTCACACGTATATTCTTGATGCCAATATTGTATGCATTCCTATAAGTACATTGCGGTTTATCCCTGTTACAAAGCCTCATGAGAGTATGCAAGCTTGTCATGCCCAGGTGCCAGAAAGAGGCAACTGAGATGCGGCCTACCGCACCGTGGAATTTTGGAACTCATCTTTGCCTGCCATGATGCATATAAGCTCAACTCAGAAAATATCCTTGCACTGTATGCCCAATGTGCTTTGCTATTGAATCCTGTAGTTGTCGGTATGCTTAAATGAAGAGCGTCAAAAGCCCAGGCGAGTAATCATGTTCAATAGCAAGAGCTACCTTAAGCACGGGGCCAAAACTTGTTCCTCTCCGCTAGGTACTATACTTCAAAGCAACATCAATTTACGCTACGAATTTGCGTAATTATTATCACTTGTTGTTGCGAACCGATTCAACCAGGCCACGTCAATGAAGTTTTGTCAAGAGCTTGCAATCGCAGATGCTTATGCACACGGACACCTAACGCGTCAGCAACTAGGTTTTGGGTTGGGTGCTTTGTCAGTAAGTGCAGTAATGTTTGGCACTTGTGGCAATGATAAAATGTTAATTCCATGCCGAAATTGTTCCACTAGGGCTCAACTAAAGGGTGCTGCTTGTGCGGCTAAAACAGCAAATAAATGCGCGATCGAAAACTATTACACTGTGCGCTGAAATCAGTGATGAAGTGGCAACGACACTCGTACCTAGCCTAGCCTAGCCTAACCCCCTAGTACCTAGCCCCCGCCTCACCCTTAGCAGCACTAACTCGAACGAGAATGTAGACCGCGCCCAACTAAATCAATCGCGTGACCACGCCAAAAATAATCATATGACCGTTGAATCGCATGACTGTCTCAATTGCTTTCCTGGATAACATTATGTATTGGCCAGGAGGAAGGCATGCAAGTTTTTCGTTGCGTCAAATGACGCCTACATGGAAGGCAGTGCCATCTCATGAAGAGAAAGTTAAATAACTGGCGATCACTGCAGAACTTTTCAAAGGTTCGAGTTCGGCTTCTAAATATATTTGAAAAAACCTAGCCAGCAATAGTGTCAGCGATCACAAGTATTTTATGGCCTTTGTGTTGTCACGTTTCTGCTGCTTAATTACTTGGTTGCACTTACAAAAGTGTTATCTTCGGTTTCGCATGTGTCATGTATTGAGCGTCAATAACGCTGTGCTGGCAGAATGTTAATTTAGCAAGTAGGAAGCACTGCTGTTTTAAATTGTCATTATATAATTCTAAACCCACTGCCTTCAATGTAACCGCATTTTGTTCAATGAAACTGAGTAGAGCCCACATTTGTCGATTCCTCTTTGACGGTCTTCTGCAGTCTTCCTTAGTTTTGCCCTCCTACGCCTTTTTTTTTATTTACCACGCTCTGAATGCTTGATTTCCCTATGTCTGTATGTAGTTTTTTGGTGTATCATGTTCATAGTGCCTACAAGCGTTTTAGTCTTTACCTTCCTGCTTTAATGCCACGGAGGCGATGCAGGTATTCGATAAATAAAAAAAGCCTTCCCTCGCGGCTCGAGATTTTGTTGGGATTCTCATAAAGTAATCGCAGCAACAGCCGGAAATAAGCCGCATATATTCACCCAGTCAGTAACTTTCTCACATCCGCCAAATAAGTAAACTGTGCCCTTAAACCCAAACCAGGGGCAGAAAAAGATCGGACACTATGGTCAAAACAGACACTATTTTTCCGCTCACTAGATGTTGTTTAATGGCAAAATATAGCAGCACTGTCTTAAAAACGCCACTATCCTTGAATTCAAACAAACCTCTGGCGTTACTGGAGGTAAAATTACAGACATGAATGCAGAGAGGTTCTTCAGCAGTGCCATTAAGGAAATATTTCCGTCGTCACCACTGCACACGATATTCTTGTTTGTTTTCTTTTGCTAAGCGCAATGCCAAGGCGATTCAGAAAACTTATTTCAAGCGAAATCATAAGAAGCGTTATATATTCGACTCAAAGTCAAAACACTGGCACCCTCTACCACTAGAGCCACGTTACTGATGTGCGCATGCTTTAGTGCCATGAGGTTATTTCAGTTATAACAGACAAAAGTTTTAAGCAGTAGACAGAAACACAACACTTTCTTCCGCAGGCTGTCTCGCGCGTCAGAGATATATAAATATTTTTGTGCCATCGCACACAACCAATTGAATTTTGCCTTCATTCGCATGCCTCTATGAACACTGCTTGAGAGAAGTCAGTCTGGGCTGAGCACAAAAACTAGCTTTAGCATTGCAATGATAAACTCTCGGAAGCAGTAATGGAGTTGACTCATCGCTTTGGTAAGGAGCGTTAGTGAATGTCTGCGATCTCGTCTCTGCTGACTTTGATCGTTCTGATCGAAACAGCATTAACATGCAGGAAGAGACCTGCCGTGTCTGTTCGAAGTATAGCCACTTCTTGTCTCGAGTCCACATGTTGAGCATAGTGAACTGGTCTGTCGTGGTTCTGTTTAGCTTCCAGATGTGCGTGAAACGCCATGAAGCAAAAAGAAATTAGGGACTTTTATTCTAGTGCCATTACAAGTATTCCTGCCATGTGCAATATACACCACCAGACCTAGATATAGTCGCTGTCCCACAACGCAACACTGCGGTATCGTTTTCACTGTCATTTCTTAAAACGAAGATGTTGAAAAATTGTCGAATTGCATTCTTTTGTATGAAATAACTTTTTTTGCTTAGCTTGGGAAGCAAATATGCTTCATTTGTTACTGCAGCGCGAACTTTCACAAAAAGCGGTACTCGAGCTGAAATGAAGGCGCCGTATGATAGTCGTGAAAAACAGAAACGTCCCTGTGGTGAGTTTTTTAGGTGCGGTAGAAAAATTCATATCTCTGAAATCGTGTTCAAGCCTTTCAGAGTAATACACCACTAAAATTGTGCAACTTTCGAGTGTCCGGATCAATTACTTTCTTTTAATGCGTAGCTGCCAGCTAATGTATGCGCTGAAAATACCAATTACTCGGCAGCTGAGCGACTTAAAGAGGAAAAAAAGATGTATGTCCCAGAAGCGAGTAGATCACGCGTAGAGCGAATACAGAGGGTTGTCTTTAACGTCTTGTTTTGGGTGCCTGAGCAATCAATACTGAAATTAAGCAAAGCCTCAATACAACGAGAATAACATGCCACACACTATGTAAAACGCAGTGAAACGGTTCCCAATGCAGCAACCTTTAATTCTTTTTGTTAGTTTTTATGGCATTTCGGAATGCCAAAACAGTCTGCAACGAACTTTCGGCTTCTGCCATTGCAACTGGATTACACGAAAGCTACTCGTCCTCAGACCATTTTAGGGAAAGTATTTTTTGCTCTCCCTTTAGCTATCATAAGCCTGACATCCTATCATGAATAAATGTACCGCAAAATATTTCCCGACCAATCAAGATTCTGACTTGTCCCTAGAGACGCCAAGCATTCATGACAAATGACACGTACCTTTGCCGGTTGTGCTTTGTCGCTTCTCATTGCATCACCGCTTTCTCTCCAGCTACCCGTTTCCATCCGTCCGCACGACTGGCTTCAATGGCCGCCATTGGAAGCATGCTTCATCGCACAATTCCCCCCCCCCCCCCCCCCCCCAAGGAGTAGAGTCCGCCAAAGTGGCAAAACTTTTCCAAGGTCATACATAAAACAAGGCGTAGATGTCTGGGTCTCATTAAATCGGTGTCAGTCCGAAGTGGCACTGTAGGCTCTCAAGCAAGCATTATGCCATGGTCGTCCTTGATATGAAGAAAGTGCGATGGTTCATGCACTAATGGCGCCCGTCCTGCACAGTTCCAAGATTTCTCTCTGGCACGCAGAAAGCAGTCTCCGAATGGTCACTTGCAGCAGTTAGCTCCACCGAACTAAACTTAGATGAAGGCAGTGGCGTAGGTCACCTCATCAGACCACGTTCAAAGACCAAGTTGCGTTCGCTGGGTGCGTAACTGCAAATGGCGTCGCTTCGAGCTGCTGCACTCAGCACCGCCCCAGACCTGGTCTGATAGATGAGAGTAAAACGCAGTCAATCGCGTGACATCAACCGCTAACGAGGCCCGATCTGGCTGAATACTTATCTCCAAACTCCAGCTCAACAATAGTGCGAACACAATACGAGGAACAACATTCCCGGCGAGATAGATTACACCATATTATTGATAAAGCTTTGATGGCATCACCGCTGAATAAGAACGACTACAGCGAGCTCACAGTACAGGCGTTCGAGAGATCGATCGTACGTATCGACCACGTCTGTGTTGCGCCCGCATTGCATCTGCACGTGACGCCTGACGGACAAATCGGAGCATCAAATTCATTGTTGGGTTCTCAAAAACACGCGCAAAGGTTCCGTGTCGGGATCAGAACAAGCGATGGGCGCAGTAACAAGGGGTGACATTTGTTCTCTGCACCCGATAAAAGTTAACGAAAGGGACAGTGAAACAGCCGATAAAATGACAACGCTTAAAGAATTAACGGTGAAAAACTTCGGTTTCAAACCACGCATATCGTGCCGCTAGGTTTTTTTTTTTTTACCTAAATCGCAGTGATCAATACCGCACACAAAAGTAAATTGGTTCAGTGTTTTAACAGTTTTCGACTTGCGTTACGGAATCATTGCTTCATTTTCTTCATTCCTGATGTCTGATGTGAGAAGATTTGCATGAATTCTGGCGTTATTTTCACGGGTGTGGGTAATGCAGCGTTTGCAGCGGTATGGGGAGCGTTGAAAAATTACCCAGGAGTATTTCTCAACAACAGAAAGTAATGGCATCACGCTTTTTGTAGTGACCGGACCTTCCTGCGTGGTTGCTCTACTGGCGTGCAATTAATTTCTGATGCTTCGTTTTAAACTTCATTTACTTGTAATTAACTTCGATCCGTTTACTTTGCAGCTTTTCTTCCGCTTTCCATGCCTTCCTTTTGGTGCGTCTACCCTGCGTCTTTTTCTTTTTATTTTGGCATGACGTGTCATCCTAAAAGGACGCGCGGAAAGGATTTTTTCCTCATTAAACAAAGATCAGCCTGCATAAGAGCGAACGGTGCTCAAGCCAACTCCCTAACAGTGGCGGGATATTCTCCGTATGCTCAAGGGTGGTCTAACACACCTCAGCAACCGCAAGGGTACTAAAATGTGCCCTTCGCCCCCCGTTAGAATCCTGCATTTTTGTAGTTTAAAATCTATCCCGGAGCTTGAAAAACTTATCCCTTCTCTGTTTTGGAGCGTGCTTAAGGTTCGTTCACTCTCGTATACGTGTTTATTCAGTTTAGAAAAAAAAAATAGGCTCTATTTACCACAATGTTGCTCAGAAAGGGGGAATCAAAAAGCGTTCTCTATAGACTGTTGCAAGAAGAAGGCATAACGCTAGAGCAAAGACTTGCTTTCAACATTACTTATATGTTTTAAGGGCGCACAACATTCCAGCCAGCAGAGGCGCTTTGTGTAGACTCGCCACGCTATGCACGAATGCCCGAACGCCTTTTCATTGGTACATGGTAGCACTAAGTGGATAACACTGGTAACAAGTGGCTAATATTGGTAGCACTAAGTGGGAAGAATATGGAGGACGGAGCGGCAGTGAAGCATGCTTCTTCCATACATTCCACAGAGTTGCATATACGTCAGTGTGTAATAACGGTGAGGTCACTTATCCGGGGTTACAAGTAAAATGCTCATGGTTTTTTAAAACTCCCAATTTTTACAGAGCCATATTTTTTCAGGGTAGTACATTCATGCAGCAACCTTTCTGTCTTCTGCTGTAATGATTTCTACCTGCCGTAATAGACGATTTCGTGCTCGATCCAAGCTTAATTTTCTGGTATACCCTGACGTACACTCTGACGTGTTATGACATGTCATTATGACATATTTTCTGGAACACTGACATACACTGAGCTCCTTGATGTACATTTAAATGTCAGCACATGGGTGCTTTCGGATCAATCCTTCCGTTAAAATTAGCAAACCAGCTTAGCATAGCTACAATTCCACAGCCTCGCTGCAACATTATAAAATTGTACCATCTCCCAGTCGGGGCACAAAAGAGCTCTCAAGGCAGGTTTGAAACTGCGGGAGCAAGGTTTTTATGTCGTTTATTTTAATAGCGAAAGGGCAAACCGGACAGGAAACTACGCGCTGATGACCCATCGCAAAAGTGTCGCCCACTTGACACAGTCGTCGATGTACGCGTAGGCGTACTTGAGCTCAGCTTTCAAAGCCTAACGAGAAGGCTAGTCAGGAGCAAAAATGTACACTGAGAAAACGAAAAAGTGCTTTGGGTACAGAGTCATCAAGTTTCTTGTATGCAAACTTGTACCTGTACGACGTGCAAATCATCGATTCCGAAATAACGACAAGAGAAATTAGCGTAGTTTTATTTCAGAAGAAAGGTCGCATTGTTGTGGGGAACAATTAGCACAGGGTCTATCGCTGCAGCTTAAGTAACCTGCGCAAAACTGCCTTAAGTAAACTGAAAAAATCGAAACAATAGTTATTTCTAAATAACATCATCATGCTTCGATGTTTCTTAATGAAACGCTTGCAGTATCAAAACAGAAGCAAAATCTTAGGGGCGTGCAAAATTTCAATTTTTTATCTTCACCGGAAGCAGCAAGAATACCAAGCCAAAATCAGGCTTATGCTTGCCTACCATCCCCCCCCCACCCCTCCATCCTTGAGGATACGTACAACTTTAAACATTCATCTGAAAAAAAACAACAGGCAAAAATACTAATGACAGGGAAGTTTGTCTTCATGTGCCAGAACATTAGTGAACTACTGGAGTCAAGATCAAACATTAATTTTTCGGAACAAAAACTACCTAAACCACAGTTCGATTTAGAAAATTAAGAGAATTTAAACCAGCCTGTCAAAAGATTGAAAAGGCGACGTATACAGACGGAGGATCACAATACAGACAGCTTTCGCACACCTGTGCAGATGAAAACTCTCATACTGGTCTGCGCTTCGAACTCGGCGCTGCACTTACACCAATTTAACAATCACATCAGGAAATATGGACAGCATGACTTGATGGCGGGAGGCTGGACGAGAAGGACTTCATCAAAAAATTGCAGCCAAAGCTTTTTCGCACCTTTGCGCTTCATATCTACACTCATCATCAAATGAACCGCAACGAAAACAGCTGAGACGCCAAAATGAGAAGCGAGAAATGCCATATTTTATAGAGGAAACATAGATTAGGTCCATTCCCGCAGTAGTCTTCGCACCACCGGGTGAGAAACTGAATGCACTAGTAATACGTCTCCCTCAACTAAAATCTTTGGGGTTTGATTTTCGCGTTCTACTCGCCCTGTTCGCGTACCATTTCACGCTGATGGTAAGTGTTCTGTACCCAGGTGTGGAAACGGTGGGGAACTTCGGCTGGACGTAATCTTTCTAGCGACAATAAAAATTGCCTCGGCGCAGGCAATAAGCATCAGCGTTGAAATAGAGGAGTCGCTACACAAACGCCACAGATGTTATCGTTCATCGACTGGTGATAGCAACGGCACGGACGGAAGGCGGCTTCAAGCGAGCCACTGTGATGAAACTTTACATGCAATAGACAGTCGCCAATTTCAAGTCCATTGAATACCATGAAGTTAGCTCTTGTGACAGCGTTGTGCGTGTGTGTGTTATGCCTTTTTCTCTTCTCTCTTCCTCCTTTTAGTCCCCTAATCCCTCTTCCCCAGTGCAGGGTAGCCAACCGGAACCCCTTTCTGGTTAACATCCCTGCCTTTCCCTCCTCCTCTTTATCTATCTAGCTCTGCTACTTATAGTTCCCCTCAACGCCCAAGGTAGCTCTAACGAGAAGAATGCTTTTCGCAGAAAAAAAAGAAATTACCACGGCTACGCTACGGCGAAACTCGTTGCTACGGGGAAAGTGGTCTTTACGTTGCAGTCTTTCTGCGGCGGCCCCTCTTCGCTGCTCGGGCGCTCATTGTTAGGAGTGGACGAACGAAGGGCGAGCTGCTTATTCTGAAGCAATAGCCTAGCTCGTACTCCTTCAGATAACTCGGGTTCCTCCTTCGCCGCCGCCCCTCACGGCGCCCTTATCGGTCAGCCGCTATCACTTCGCCCCCATACGCTGGACCGTGCCTCTCAAGATTGTACCCTGAGATACAGCCTTGGCGACAGTTGGTCGAGTGGCTTCCTTGGGGCGAATGGCGGCCCTCTGAGAAGTGTGAAGGAAGGAAGGGCAAGAATTGAGTGAGGGGGAGTCCTCCAGCCAGCCTCCGCCTTAGCTGCAATCTTCCAGTTGCGCCGTGCGTCGAAGAGGCGCGCAGTTTTCCGAGAAAAAGCATAATGGCGACTGCTGAGAGCGAGTGCATCCAATAGAAATTACGTCTTCCAGTGTCCGCTCAAGTTTCATATTTCTTTTTGTGCATTTCTAACAAGAAAGACTGCAATGCTAGCATGAAGTGCAGAGTTGCACCGTCGATGGCATTCTTTGTTATAAACGCTCAAGGAACCCAGATAATTTGAACAACGTTTTTCGAAAGCACCCTAAAGTAAAGAGCTGGGTGCTGTAAAGTGTTTAAATAACGACCTTGAAAGTTTACGTGTGGCCTCATAACTTTAGACGATTGAGAGGTCTATAGGATACACGGGATTGTACGTCAGCACCCAGAGTGATCGTAACTCGGTCATCACTATGCCACTGTGTCACGTGGTTCAGAACTGCGTCACGAGGTTCAGAACTGCCACTGAACACTGTCGTACCGCTGTATAAGACATGCCTAACGGGACAAGACTCAACAGGTGTGTCACTGAGCAGTGGACTAAACAACGCGTTTAGATCATTGTAAAAATAAGTTTGATTGCAACACGATTACAATGTTGTCCAAGTGAGTTGTGTATTGGTATGGAATTAAAATAATTATCAGTGGCACTTCAAACTGCTAGGCTGCTTCTGAATGAGAATATTCTCCATATTCGAATTATACACAAGAAACGGGGCGTAGGCACCCTCCATATATATGCGCCATCTCCGTTCAAGTCGTTCGGGCTGAGCTCGCTGTGGCAGCATCCGCAACCGTGGGCAGTACGCTGCAGTAAAACTGACGTCATTACTGTTTGATTCTCGCCTAGGATCTTTAATTCGAGGTATTCGTTTTTGCTATCAATATTTCTCTTCAACCACCTCGCATTTAGACTTTCCAAACCCAACCCTAAAACTGCCCATAGCAGCAGCACCGGCCACGAATCGTGCAGGGTCCCATTCCACATAAAGGGGCTGTCGACATCACAAGTCTCTGCTTAATTAAGGTCTTCATATAGCGAGGATAGCGATAAGCCATAAATATCGGGAGATGTAAGCAAGCCCTTCCTAAAATCTAAAAATTATGGTGGAAATTTTTGATCTTCAGGTCATGCAGCATGTGGTGACAGCACCACGAACTGAAAGCGTTGTTCCAGATTTGTTGTTGTTTTCCTCACAAAATGGCCAGATTCCAGGCTTGTGAGTCTCCCTTTCCTTCTTCTAAGCTCACCTTCACAACAGTAATAGCCTACCCTCGCGGCCAGCATGCACACTACATTAGACATCATCACCATCATCAGCCTGACTACGTCCTCTGCAGGGCAATGTCTCTCCCATGCGTCTCCGATTAACCCATGTCTACATTAGTAGGCATAGTGTACTCCTAATAGACATACTATATGCTATGTACCCAGAGGGGCGTGCTTTGAAGCATTTCATTTAAGACCGCTACGTTTGGTCGTGACGTCGATCGTGACGACAGGCATAGTAGGTGAGAAAGCGAATGTCCTATCACGCGCATGGCCTGTCTGGACGCGAAAGACAGCGGAAGGGCAGCGCTCAGGTCTTCGCGAAAATGGCGCCCTCTGTTGGTTTTGCATAAAACTTGACCGGGCTCGTCCCGAGCCAAACCATACCAAACCACACTCAGGATAGGAACACGGGAGGGCTTCACTTCGCTCCTATCGGCTGTATTAAGACACAAAACACGAATGATTGGCGACAAGCGCAACCACACCTCTCCTGCTGCCACACCACGTCGCTGTTTTCGGGCCAGCACAAAATTCTAACGCGTCTTCTAATATTTGCTGTGAAGTCGTTCATCGTTGGTCGAGGCTCCGGGTTGATAGCCGCTATTGTCGAAATAGTCGTCTTTGGTTCTTTCCTTATCTTCCGCAGACATCGTCAATTTGTCCTTATTTCAGCTCGCAGAGTTTGTGCAACCGCAGAGAGTAGATCGGAAGCAGATGAAAAGACGCTCAGGGACACCTTTAAGATTTGGAGGACATGGCTGAGGCCCCCACCAACCTTTTGACGGGTGCTAATAAATATTATTTCCCTTTCTCTCCCCCCTCTCTTCCTCTCTCTCTGGAGGGGACAGTTAGCAGAAACGCCGTTTACAGGGGCATGACACGCAGTTGGATTCATGGAACGTTCCTCTCAACGCGAGTTGGACTTACGAGAACAATAGTAGGAAACTTTTGCATGAGATTTTCAATGGATGTTCTGAGTTTTCGATATAAACAGTGATTCTATATATCCGGGCTCGACTGAATATTATACACTTAAAGTATATAACTATATCTACTTCTTCCCAAGAAAAAATCGTACTTGCGTCTATCACTATAGCTAAGGCTTGAAGGACGGCGTCACATCAAATATGGTAAAAAAACGCAATAAGGAATTTTCAACTTAAGTTCATTAAACCGATCGCTTTCAAAACATATATGCTCTTTTAGAGAGAGTAACGTACCTTTTCCTGTTGCAACTGGGCGGTTCCGTCAGCGCTCACCATTTCCGCTTCAGCAACCTACTTTTCTTTGTCCGCCGTAAAGTCAGCCTGCCTGCATTTGGAGTACATCGTAATGTGTGCGCACGCACACGTAGATGACCTTGATCTAACCGACACGATTGGGACGAGTCCAACCCTAATGCCATCCGTTCCTCACAGTTTAAAATACTTCGTCTTCGAATGTAGCAGCAAGGTCCGAACAGGCTTTTTTCGGGGTTAGCCCCATCGAATTCAGGTATTAAGCCACCAAACAGGCCACGGCCGTTGATGCTCATGCTCGCCATGGATACAAGCGACCTTCGCTAGAACTGATGACCACGACGGATGAGACATCTCGAGCAGTTATCAACATCGCGCATAAGCCTGGTATCATCGGTAGGCGTCTAATGCAATCAATCGCATGACACCAAGAGCGGATGAGTCCCGACCGGGCTCTATACTTATCGCCATGCTTTTTTTTCGATGCCACTGCGCTCTTTAGGACAATAAGAGGAACAAGCTTATCTCAGGCACATATTATTTTTTTAGCTCAACAAAGTTCACAGCGAGATAAGGAAAGCTCGAGCGAACTGCTGGGGAGTTCACCGTCAATCTGTGCACGGTATCAAACGCAGTGCGACCACAACCGCATTGCATCTGCGTTGCAGTATCGCGCATGTCTTCTGTGAAAATAACCCAACACACTACGTACGGCAGCGCGGCTCGCAGATAGCATGTGCTGGGGTTCCGTCTTGCAACCTAAGCAAGCCATAGGGCCAGGGGTCAGTTCTTACTACCTTAAGGTGCCCTCTCTCTTTCATGCCTCTAATACATCGTCGGAAAGGGAATGATAAGAGTGGAGTGCATCAAAATGTCATCACAGTCACATTTTCACCATTCTCTACTGTCCAAATTCGAAAACCAAATCCAAGTTCTCGCTGGTTAAAGTCCATCGGTCAGGTGCCCCTCGAAGCCCAATAGCAGGAACTGAAACAAGCCGAGGGTTCCCAGAACTGTCAATGAAGCAGCGGAAGGCGGCAACAGTTATGATCAAACCAAGGAAATCATGGATGAAGTTTTTATCACGGCGTTGATTATAGCGGGACATTAGGATACTTTTGCACAAAATAGAAGTAAAGCGACCACTCTCAGAGGGAACGCTCTAAAGTTAGGCGACGCACATTACGAATGCTGTCGAAAGCAGAAGGGGAGAGGGCCGCTACTTTAGCTAATTTGAAACAGCGCTGTACGCTATATGCGGAGGTTTAGGTTCGGATCTCGCCAGTGGCATATGGTTTTCTTTTGTTCTGCTTTCCGTTGAATTACGTTCTATCTGAAACGAATTCGCCCAGAGTTTAAACCATGCCATTAGGAAAGGCTTGGGAGGAAAGGTTATGCTTCCCTTCGTTTCGCATCTTGTCTACCCTCTACATTGCCCATTCTTGTCTCCTTAAGTCGCCATGGGGCGCACGTGCCACATTAGTTTCTTTGCCGGCAGGGTCAACCTAGTGTTTGACGAGTACTGTCACTAATATGGGATTAGGAAACACCTTCATACGGCAGGAGTCAACCACAAGCAGTCAAGACATGCGCAGACTCCAAGTGACTATTTTGTTTGACACTGAAGGGAGACCATAAAGAAGGTAATTTAACAGGTTAAGTTGTACGGCTAACTCAAATGGCTTCTTGGCTACCTGCTATTTTGCTCACAATGCCGACACTGACGACGACATCGTATTTTCTGCGTAACGGAAGCCTTAACGCTGGGGTATAAACAATTACTGTCCAAGAAGCTTTTCTAGTGTGCTTTCAATTTGACAATCCATAGCTTCGTTAGAGATCGGTATTGCTTCTCTGCATAACGGCATCCAAGGCACGTTTTTAAGAATCGGCAATCAGCCACATATGGGGAGTGGCTTCTCAAACTAGAATAGCAACAGATGAACGCAAATTGGGTATTGTATTCATTCGCAAATAATGTTCTGGAAAACTGTTGTGTTAAGTACTGTTGTCTAAGTCTAGCGGTGTACCTCTGTGACGTATTTCGCTTCTCTGCATCACTGTTGTACAGGGGTTCCGCTTTGGCCATTTAAACCGACGACACGGCTGCTTTTGCAACTATCTCAGGCTATTGCGTCTAAATTGTTATCTTCACGCAAGAGAGGCAATAAAAATTACCCACAAGAAGTTTTGCTTGTAGACACAGTTGTGGTTAGACGGACCGTGTTCCAGACGCACGTAGTACACAGAGATGTAGCCAGGCATATTGCATAATTGTTCATTTATTGAATATTCAGGCTCCTGGTCAGAGATATTTCACATCATATACTTACCATGACTCAGATAAATCCAGACGGGGAAACAGCTTTGAATGCATTGTTAGATGGCTGTCCTTATTGACAGCACTATGTCCTGCATCTTTTTGCAATTGTCTCTACTTATTTAAAGTATCTACATTGAGCTTTTTCTTTCTTAGTAGAATTCATCCTGCTTGAAGCCCAAAGCCATCCTGTTAAGAAAAAGTCCTTCGAGTTCTCAGAAGATGCAGACCATTTTTTTTCAGGTACAGTAGCAAGGAATCTGCAAAACAGAATTTGTGTATCAGGCCCACAGGTAAACAAGGATACCATCAACAAAAAGTTACCAATGATGCTAACCTTTTCATTACTTACACTTGGCCTCGACTGCGCTGTGCTACGCTAATTATACGTGAGCCCGATGCAGCACTTCAGTTTACATGCGGGTGGTTGAATTTGATCATTTACTTTATCTATAACTGCACTAATGGGTCTTTGTTAACTCGCAACCAACCAGCTGATCGACAGAAAGTGACAAATGCTTTCAAGGAATACCAAACTGCTCCTTAAGTCGAAGTTGTGTTATTATGCCATGAAAAAAAAAAGGTACTAAGGACGAGTGCATACTATTTTCTGCTGCTTTGGTTTAAGTTGTAAAGGCCACTAAAAATACAGGTAGCGAGCAATGTGACCAGTTGGTATGGCTGTTTTTGTTTATAAGTGATTCCTATTTTGCTACTTACGCCAACAATAGCTTTTCACAATATTTCTGCTTACTGCTCAGGCACAGCTGCGCTTATATCATACTAATATATTAATAATATTCGTCAATAGCTCTCACATCAGTAAACGAAGTAAGGTGCATAATTTATGCTTTAGAGTATCTAAAACATGTGCAGATTATGTTAGTATGCGGCTTTGTTAAGTTTCGCTTCGCACTAACAGTTATTTGGTTGGCGGTTCACTTCGTAACGGAAGCAAATACAGGCACGAAAAAATGAGATCCTATGTTCGGTGCTCTTTCAGTGCAGAAACAAGCAGAACCTGCAGAACCTAATGTTTATGCTGGCGACACATAGCAACACATTATTATTTTTTTGCACTTTCCGAGAATTATATTTCCTGTTACTAAAGAATAAGCCGCATAACAGGCATCTTCCAGTGCTGAAATTATTCATAAAGAAACTCCTTGGGGTTTTACAAGCAGCCAAACTTCAGAGACAAACTGGCAGAACTAGTCGCGCCAAGGCCAGTGTTTGTTTAGCCTTTGCAGCTCAGTACTTTAACAGCATAAAAGACTGGGTTGACATCAATTCCAGCTTTCTCGGGAAAAATTTTTTTTAAATTGAAAAACAGAAAGACATTCTTATGGAGATATTGAAGGGAATGATCTATTATTCTGATACATAGCAAAATATTTCTTTTATAGTGTCTCCAGCGATCGCATCGAACAGTTAAGCCTGCCGTAGAAAACCAGTGAGGAATGTTTTTGACGATAGCAAAAACGTGAGTAGATAACGGCCTTAGGGGGATCTGTGGATATATTGCTTGCTATAGTGAAATCTTACGTTACATGAAAAAAATTGCGTTCATAAACGGTTTCCCGCTCAAAAGTGATTTTGTCCAGAATTGCTGGGTATGAAAACAGCTGAGCTGCAATACTTCTTCAGAGTGAATTGTACAAGCTTTAGTACATCTCCACAGCTGCTTCTAAACAGGTACAGCATTAGTAAGAAACAAACAGCCCAGCGAGTTTAATTTTGGAGCAAGCAGTGTGCCTCATTTCGCAGGCACTCTAATGTTCACCCCTCTGGAGCTTAGAGTATGCAGGGGTGCTGAGAGTGCCACTATATGATAAAAATTATTCTTGGGTGGCGTATTTTTGACAAATGCTCTGCATCACTTGTTCTACTGGCGATTTATGCATCCTGGAAGCATCCCAGATACTTCACTTCCGTGAATGCTTCACCGCTGTTAGACATTCCTGCTTCCTGCCGGTCTATATCGAAGTTCTAATAAGCCATTCTTTTTAGATCCGCTTCCTCTTAAACGCCATGATTGGGCCTTGTTAGCAAAACTTCTAATTTTTCACTGCCTCAACTGATTCCCGGAATCCTGGAAGAGGAAATCATTAGTTCTTAGAATACGCATAAAAAATTAAAACTTACAGATGGATATCTCAGACACTTGCGAGACAAAACAGGCGTGTTTTGTCGCACAGTACTTCGGTCGCGATGTTAAGAGAACAACACAGGTGATGAAATTTCAGATGATGAAATTATGCTTCAAACGTAAATTGCTGAGATTAAGCAGGAACTCAGAGTAATAACATCTCCAACACTTAAACAGCTAGGAAAAACTTTTGTTTGCAGAATATAGTACTAAGCACGCCAATGACTTGTAGTTCAAACGCATTTTTCTCCAAACAGTGTAGAACATAGAACAATATCTATGCATCGTAAATCATCTTGCAGCCCTAAAAAATTTACAGCGATAGAGCATGAAGCATTTCACTACATCATTCAGAGAGAATTTAATTTCTACCCCCAGCAAGAACACTAACTTCTAACTTTGAAAACATCTACAGGCTCTCGGATTCTCAAACGACATAATGGGCTAGAAACATGCACAAAACACAATAATTAATTACTTTGAGGACCAGCAGCACCCAAAATAGTCTGATGATTCAGTTTTACACAGCTACACGCAATAAATTACTGTCCTATATATGATTAAATGGCCATTTAAATTTTCAGCAGCAGTGAAATGCTTTCATCATATTTCTAAGAAATTCGTTTTTGATCGCACAGGACAAAGCACTGAGTTTTTACGTGCGATGAACTTTCATCTTCAGAAGTAAAAAAGTGAAAAAAACGTATTTACTAAAATATCCTATAAATTAAAATTACACATACCAGAAGAAGACGCTCTCGCAGAACAACACTGCAGGAATCGCAATGAGCCAGATAGTGGTGAAAGGTTCTTCAGGCACCCCAGTAAATGCCACCACGGTAGGTTTCCAACAAAAACCAGGTTTCCTATCCAACAAGTGAATTTCACAAAGCAAATCATGTATCATAATTTGCCCATAAACGTATATAAAAACAATAGTTTTTGCGCCCATCTCAATATTAATTTCCTCACTTACGAAGTCAAAAGTCGCTGTACCAATAAAGCACAAATTTTATTTGTCTGGATCGCAAATCACATGTTAACTTGAATCCTTCTAGGAACCGCATGCTTGGTACAAACTGAAAATCATTTAGCATGTTTAGAGCCTAAAGATTACCCATTTCAAGACCTATCTTTTGGAAGAAAATACACTAGTAGAGAGAAAGAATATCATTTACAGTGCAATCTGTTCTCTAAAAACGTTAAGGTAAGCACTGTCCCTCACCATGTTTCTTACTTGTGATACTTCAATTATATCCACTACCCTCCATAGACGGCAAGTTCCCAACTGTTTGTATTTCACCAATTTGTACAAATTTGCAAATAAAGAGTCAGAAGCGTGTGTCAAAGTTCGGCATAGATTGCAAATAGATGGTTAGAAAATGTGCCCGCAGGCGATAAAAACAAGAACTCTTGTTGTGTCGTTCTTTTGCGTGCATGTCTTTGACAAAAGCTTTTGAGCCCTGGGGTTAAGCCACATAGTGGGGCTCTTGTGGCATCCTTGGAAATCCTAACTATCTAAGGGAGGAGAACCCGAGATCCTCGCAGAAACAATTCGCAATGGTGAGGATGCACAACGATCCACACGGCATGGCCAGTGGCAAACTCCTCTGAGCTCTAAACTTTTGACTTGATTTTCTGTTGTTCTCTATTCTTGCACTTTTTGACATGTCATCCGCTTCACTAAAAAGCTAGCGCATGTATAGAAGGCACGAAAAAGTAATATGCAGGATGTCTCCCACTAGAGGTAATTGCCGCCCAGGAAACTATGCGTACCCATCTCCGCCATGTCATCATCATACAGTATGTATTAAAGCTCACCTTCATGCATTCTTCTTGCAGTGAACTTCGTCAGCCCATTCGTCGGACTATGCACTCCATCATTCCATAGGTTACATCAATACTCGCCACTGCATCCTTAGTACCCATTTCATGGCTGCATTTTATCTTCGTTTTTTTTTCCACCTTTTCCACGCTGCTCTCCTTCAGTCTTTATCTCCCAAATTCCCCTCCCTACGCAGAGTAGCATGCCAGCGATATTGAAACGCCGGCTAAATTCTCTGGTTCTTCATTAAAGAGTCTCTCTCTCTCTCTGCTGGAATATATTGAGCCAGCCATTGTTTTCGGCATTGTTCGAAGAAACCTGAAGTAACTTTTAACGCTCATGTGAAGGAGCAACAGTCACTTTTTACCAGCCAGCGACTTCTTCTCTAAACGTAGTCATTGCAGATTGAACTATCCTCATGCTAATAAGAACAAGGCTTGATAGCATTGGAATTTGTTTCTAAGCAAGTTGGTGCATGGTCAAAGAGAACAAGAGCCAACAAATAGGCGCTACACAGGGAACAAAACGCGTACACCAGTGCCTCGTTTACAACTGTTGTTCCGTGTGTGGCACCAATTTGTTGGCTGTAGTTCTCTTGGGCTATATCCTTGCAGTAAACGTAAATCACCTCAAATGCAATCGAAAGTCTTGGCATTCAGAGTATAAAATTAGGAACCAGAGGGGCAGGATGCGAGATTATTCTTATTAGTATATTATCTTGTCCAACTGGTCCATGTGGCGTGGTTGTTTCTAATGAGTGAGCTCAACTTCTTCCTGTACGTAACTGTCTGCAATGACAGCTATTTTCTCTATATGATCTAATTGCACCTATTCTTTATAATTCCTCTTCGGTCGTGCTACTTCGCACCTGCCTTGTTGAAGCCGCAAGCTTTGATGCAGCAGTAGGGCAGCAAAAATGACCTTGATATGAGAGTAAGCACTAAGCCTTTTTCTCTTCAGCATTGTCATAGATGGCCCCACAGAGTAGTTTACAGAGGGTGAGCTTTAATACATACTGTATGGTGATGACATCGCACTGTATTTGAGGACCAAGAAGAGTACAGAAGCAAAGCTGGAGGCTAAAAGGAAAGCACTAGGAACGCGAGGTCTGAGAGCCAGCACAAGCAAGACAGAGTACATGGATTGTTACCTAAGAGGTCTTACGTGCAGAGAACTAAGGCTAAAGGACGCCCTAATGAAGAAATAGTTGCAAGTGCATCGTATCGACAACTAATGAGGGTAGAGACACGACAGGAAAATCATCGGTAAAATCCAAGCAGGATGGAATAACCCGAATCACCTTCCAGCTGTCTTTTGTAATAAAAAGATCTCTGTTCAGATCAAGAGCCAAATCTAGAGAACGGTGGTGAGGCCGGAAGGGCTGTATGCAGTTGGAGAGGTTCCCATTGTGCAAAAAAAAGGGGAAGTTGCAGAAATGAGAAAGATGAGGCGTATGTATGGAGAAACAAGTGTGGAGAAATCATTTACGATGAAGAATAAAGACCAGAAATATTCAACAAAAATTCATGAAGCATGGCTACGGTGTTTAGTAATGTTATGTAGGGATGAGAACACTTTGAAAGGTAGGTGATGTAATTTGCAGTTGGCAAATAAAGGGCGAAAGGACGTTGTTAGGAAAGGCGATGTTAGGAATGGCCAAAGGCTAAAGGAGCTCAAAAGGAATTAACTGATGGGGTGAAGTGCACAGGGCTCATCAAAAAAGCGACCCATACAAAAACGGGACAGAGCTGCAAAGAGTGGCGATCTGAGAACATTAGGAACGATTCAGAGCACAGCAGCAAGAAAGGCACCGTTACAGCATTACCGAGAGTCGTAGGCAGTGCTGATAAGCAGCTTGCCAAGCACTGGATAATGAGCCTGTTCTTAAATTTAATATTTTCGCAAGTCTATTTTGTCATAAGCTACAGGAGCACGGAAACGTGGCCGTCGCGCAGGCTTGCTAAAGATTTAGCCGGCTGCACCTGATTCAGGCCAATTATGGTGGCAAACTATTATCATTATGGGACTGAGAAAAAGACTAAAAACTAAACTCGTCCCGGCCCGTATCGCTAAGGATAACAAGCTTAACCCAACGCGAAGAAAATATTAAATAGAAATAATAAATGCATAGCAAAAAATAAAAGCATTAAATACATGAACATTATATAAACGGAGCCGAACCCATTAAAAAGTCTGTTAAAAAGAGAATATTGCATTAGGAAAATAAATGTTTATGTTGGGATTCATTAACTAATTAAAATTAAGAGATACAATAACAATGATGAGAAGATACGAATTGGGTATGTTCACTCCTGGTGGGCGGATGATGAAGAATCTCAAAATGTGGATGGAAAATGTAATAGAGAATCTTGACTGTTGCTCACGCCTCTTCTAACATTGGAGATATGATTGAAGGTTGATCTGAAAAAGTAAATCCAGGAAGATAATAAGTGCCCGCCCCCCTCTTTGTGTAATGCTGAGTTCTATGAATGAAAAGCTTTTGATGTTAATTACTCGACTGCCAACATCGAGTAAGAGTTGCTCGGCTTATTGTCTGTATGGGTCCGTTGTAGTTTTGAGGGTGATCTGAAGCTGCGTTTCTGGCATAGATGAATTACCGTGAGCTGGGCTAAGAGTTTGCACGTGGTTTCCGCTGGCAAATATAATGGTATAGTGTTGTGTGTTATGAAAAGGGTCGTATATTGCAGGTTATGGTGTTGGATATTTCACGTTGATTGTGATTTGCTCGGAGGCGTGAAATATATGCTGCATGAACATATGAATGAAGTGGACTCAGGATAAAATACTGGACTTCGGATCAAATGGCTAACTTAGGATAGGTATTTAAATCAATGTGTTGAAGAATTCTTGCAGCTATAGGATTCATATTCTATTACACACACACACACACACCGTGTGTGTGTGTGTGCGTGTGTGCGTGTGTGTGTGTGTGTGTGTGTGTGTGTGTGTGTGTGTGTGTGTGTGTGTGTGTGTGTGTGTGTGTGTGTGTGTGTGTGTGTGTGTGTGTGTGTGTGTGTGTGTGTGTGTGTGTGTGTGTGTGTGTGTGTGTGTGTGTGTGTGTGTTTGTGTGTCTGTGTGCGCGCGCGTGTGCGTGTGCGTGTGTGTGTGTGAGATTCCCAGGTTCGATTGCGCCAGTTTATCAAGTGAACCTTGGTCCCACGGCTCAGCGTTGGCCTCCCAAGTTGTCAGCGGTTTACCATCTTCCGTGAGGTGAGGCCAGGGCCAGTAGATGGTGATCCTACGGCTCAACGTTGGCCCCCAAACTTGTCAGTGGCTTACCATCTTCCTTCCTACTAGCACAAGCATGGAACTTATGTGTCTGTGTAGATTTTTTAGGCACGGCTCTTAGAGGATACCTCTCTCGAAGCCAGAACATTCCTGTTTAGTGCTGACTGGCAGCTTGACCCCAAGCCAGTTTTTTTTTCTTTTGCAAAGGGAGGCCCGTTCATTCCCTTCGGAACCACACGTGGAGGTCTCTCTAAAGAGGCTTATAGCGGCGAATAGGGAATAATGTTACCTTTTGGTAATGTTTGGCCATTGGCTCTAGTCAGTCGCTTGGCTAGGCGGGCATGGCGGGGCATGACAATTACACTTTTTGCGGTCTACTTTGTGGAATTTATATAAGTAAAAGGAAACTAGGTTTGCCCTGCTTTATGCCCGGCTCTTAGAGAAGTTAGAGGGAAAAGGGAGGGTATGTGGCCAGGGTGGGATACGCTAGTGTCTCTTTGTATTTGAACTTTTGTTGTGCCATTGTTTTGCAGATTTAGAGTGCATATGCAAATGCAGTAGTTTTTTGATCGAAGCTTTAGTGGCATTGATCTCTATCACTGTTCCCTTTGTGGCTGCTTCTTGTGCTACTTCTTCAGCTATATTCGTCACCTTTTATTTCCATGCGCGCTTTTAAATGATAAAGGTAACAATGTGTTTCTAATGCTTTTCCATTTCATTTTAGCTTTTGCTTGTGGGACCTTACACCTTTCTGTGCGAGCTTTCCCATGTTAGTTAAGATGGAGAATGCAGCGCCCCATTCACATTGTTTTCAAACCGTCGGTACATATATTTCACCCTGTTTCTGAGGGTTCCGAAGATTTATACTGAATGGTTATCCTGTGGACTGAGTGAACCTGCTCAATATTTCCCCTGTTAGCTATACTAGCTGCTATAATAGTACAATGGATCCCTGGATTCCGAAGATTTACACTGAATGGTTATCCTGTGGACTGAGTGAACCTGCTTAATATTTGCCCTGTTAGCTATACTAGCTGCTATAATAGTACAATGGATAATCCCTTGGCAGACGACGCAGAGGAAGTTCCTGGGTTGTGCACGCGCTTTGTCCAGTGCTCCTTGTGGTCTGTGCCCTAGTCGTCCTTGCGTCTGACTAGCCTTCGGCCACCGCACCGATATTTATATCGTTATATGTGACTGGGTTGCTGCAATGCAGGATATAGTAAAACGTGTTTAATTTTCTAATGGTTAATGGAATTGCAGGAGCATTGGCTAGAATTGGTAATGCATTATTTGGGGCGCTTCTACAGGCTTTCGTTATGTTCAGCCATGTAATATGTTGAACTGCTCTAAGTTTTCGTAGTATATGTGCTGCAGATTTATACCATATAGGACATAGGTTATCGTGCGCTCTGTGCACGTTGTCTAAATGTCCTTCAGATTTTCGGAGCCATGCTCCAGGAATGACCTGTGAATCTATTGAGGTTTAGTGTGAGTGTAGTTGTCTTCTCCTGTATGTCTTGTAAGTGTTGGATGAAGAAATACTTTCAGTCAAAGGTACCGCCAAATATCTTCAACAATTTGGCGTCTTGTAGTGTTTGTGAGCACAGATTAATATTTTGTGGTCTTCATTGGTATTTGTTCCTTAGTGCGGTAAAGTTTGTTTTCTATTTGAGTTCTGGTTTTGTCCTATACTATGAGTGTTATATGAACTTCGTATGCATGGGTGTGAGATTTGTTTGCCATTTGGGTGTTTAAAAGGTCTGTTATGTTTATATTTCATAGTAAAGGGTTAAGGGGTGAAATTTGACAGAAATCCTGCGTTCTGCTGTGTTGTACTTTCGTGTGTTCTGAAGTGTATGT